>JANHFX010022306.1:0-32586 GCA_027560015.1 Chloroceryle amazona
GATGCAGGGTGGAAAAGAGAAGGGGATGAGGCAGGAGAGCGGGGGGAGCAGATCAGGAGGAGCGGGGCGGGGTTGGGGAGATACAGGTAGAGGCAGAGGGGAGCAGACACCTAAGGCGGCCGGAGGCAGCCGATCAGGCTCGGGTGAGCTTTTCCCGGCGCGGACGGGGCTTGTCCCGGTACCAGAGCGCTGCAAGTGCCTGCCCGCCATCGAATATCCGTCTGAAAACCCGAAATACAAGTTTCCTCTCGATAGGGCAGCAAATTCAGGGTGGAGAGCAACAGATGCAGAATTTCAAGCCAACACGACCACCTTTACGTACTCTAGAAGGGGCTACTGATGATGTATCTTCTTTAGTACAGACAGGCGTTTCCTCCCTTCACCTCCAAACTCGGCCTACAGTTGGCACTATGTGCAGAGTGTAGAAGGGGGGAGGTGGAAAGCAGCATAACCGTGCTGACTTCAGGATGTTTCCTCATAGCTAAGCACTCTCTCACGACTAGAGAAATGAAAGCAACCCGGGCAGTTTCCACTTTGTTTTTGACCATTTGTACTCAGTTTCATTTGCAGGTGTTCAGTCCTTGCTCAGCCTCGTGGCTGAGGACTGCAGATAAAAATGCTACTGGATTTTATTTAAAAAAGGTTTCTGTTGGAATTACAACTGCACTTTAATATTTGGGACATTTAGCCTACTGTTCAGGCAAAGGGACGAGTCAATTAAATCTTTTATTTACTGCTTACTTTTTTTTTTTTTTCCTCTGTCAAATGTTTCAGGAATATATCAGCAACTTACTACACCCCACAGTGTATGAAGATTAATTGCTTACCCACTCTAACTACCATAAAATACCATTGGGCTTTCCACATTCTTAGGTGTTTTGCCTGTGTTCTGGCATCTTTATTAATACCAACATGTACTTGAAACTGAAGCGTATAGAGAAACCACCTATATTTCTCTGATTTAGTACAAGGTTTGTATAATCACTTTCTATTAGTTTATTTTTTTTTTTATGTATGAGAAAGTCCTTATGCTTAAGTTTCCATGTACACCAGACAGCACTCCATGGAATTGCTGCCTAGAGCGAGGACTGAGCCCCTGGTGTGGTTGACACTAATGAGCTTTTACTGGGACTTGCCCTTTCAGGAGCCTAGATATGCCCAGGTTATTTTCCTCAAGACAAGAGGGTAGTTCTGGGCAAATACAACTGGACTTATCAGTTACAAAGACGTTGCTGAATAACTGCTTACAAATAGAAAGGGGTTTTTGGTTCTTGACAGAGTCAAAGCCCTTATGGCAAGGTCTGTTCTTTGGTAGAACTGAACCTCCGAGTTACCCACCGAAACCTGGGGTATCGTGTACATCTACATATGTACACAAGTATGCAAAGTTCACAACATTTTAATTTTTCCCTTCCTTAATCAAGTCTCAGAAGGTGTTCTATAAGGAAGAGAGAGTGTCGGTACACAAGATCTGTGTAAATCTCAAAGATTGTATACTGTTGCCATCAAGTCTCCCAGAAGGGAAAACAAATTTTCCCATTAAAATAAACAGAATGAGAAATGTGTTCATTATCATTGTTATCTCAAAAGTGTGTAGGGCAGGAAAAAAAATGAGGAATTGCATTTATCTGTATTTATGCTCAACCTGCTTCTACCTTCCAGTTTGTTGTGAGGTAGTATAATTTATCAGAAATGTGAATGTACCCCAGAAAAAAGTAGAGAACACTATGAAGTTATGGAAACCTGACATCTAAGTGTTGACAAACTAAATCCAAACCTCATAAAATGATTCTGACCTGTTCATCTCTATTCTTTGTGCACAGTACAAGAATCATTTTCTCCTCTTTCTGTTTCCCTGGCTTTCCAAATATTTCATCTTTCCTATGTCACTGAAACCTAGTCCTATGAGCCTGTAAGACAAAGGTGTTTATATTACATGTTAAAACTGTTTGCAATGCTTTCATATATACTTGCAGCAAGTGTTTTTTTCTCCTGCTCTTTGGACTTGATTCAAAGCCCTTTAAGTCCTGCAATCGGGACTTTCACCCTTTCCTTTGATTTTGATAGTTATACAAGTTATTTAGAACCAAGTTCAAAGAATTGTTAAACAAAACCAAAGTTTTACTTGCTCAAGAAGCTTCATTGTGCCTCAAACACAGACAAGTGGCTTCCTTCCTACAGTCACTGTCTAGTTAAAAAAACAAACAAACAAAACACTGTATTCCAATATTAAGGCCTTCCAATTCTGTCTGGGTCATTTAAAAATACCAAATAAACCAAAAAGCTAGCAAAAAGAGTTGCTGAGAGGGTTCATTATGTTGGAAAATAACAATCTCCATCCCTCACATTAAAAATGGGGTATCTTAGTTTAAGTGATACACTGACAAATTGCATTTTTAAAAAAGTGCAGTTAAGCAACCTCCTGCAAGTGTCAAGAAAAACATTTATTCAAAAGGAGAAACTTCACAACTGTAATTAATTTTGGATACAGACGCACTGATGCCCATGTTAACCTCTAGAAACCAAGTAGGCTGAGTCAACATGACAGTTCACTGTGACAAGCTTCCGATGTGTTGGGAGTTAAGATTACAGAGGCAATACCATGGAAATTATAACCTGCAGCCCAAAACAGCAGCTAGATTTTCCACAGAACCAGATCTAGAGTAATCACTTCAAGATCCTTTTTCACAGTCACACAAATATACACAAAATTGTAACCAGAAAAATGTTTGAGTATTAGCTCCAGTAAGTGGTGCGTGAGCACTTCAAAACCAGTCAGTATGTCTCCCAAAAACTCAGATGGTGAGGTTATTTCTCCCCCTTAACACTGAGAATTCAGTTTTGGAATTTGGAACGGGGCTTTGCTCCTCACACCCTTTCCAAACTAATATAGTTCCAAAATTATCTGTCAAGTTTCTCTTTGGGAGCAGAAAAACTCTTATCGCATGGCATTACATGGTATTAGGATGTGGTGTGTCAAGCTAGATCATGAAGTTTCCTAAGCAAATAGTGTATGACAAACTAAAGGTACATACAGGTTCTTCCTTCTATAATAACACTGAAAGTAGAAACACTAAGTAGTCCATCTATAATATTATTTTCCTCACAGACTGGTCAATTCTTAGTCAAACATAATTAAAAAAACAAAACAGGTAACAATTTGATATTGAAAATTACCAAATAGTATCCATTTTTCAGAAAGGTCTATTCCATTAAAACAGGGGGGGGGGAAAGTGATGCTGCAGCTACCACTCTCAGGACCAATTTAGGCCCTCTCCATCTTGCAGCCACAGAGCACAAAAGAAATCCAGGAGCTCCCCTTGGAAAGCTCCAATAGGCATTTCATACCCTAACTCTATCCTACCACGGAGCCAGTGGTTTCATGGAGTTTCATCAACAAAATCGAGCAATTGGCGGCGACACAAAAACAAAAAAAAGCTCCCCTGTGCATAAGGCTCCTAAACTCATGGCTTTAGCGTCCCTTTGCTCATCTGCAGTGGCATTCTGGGGTACCACAGACAAGGCTTGCCAACAGTTACAGATTTTGAAAAGGCCAGCTTTTTACTTGTGTAATCTTATGTGTTAGCGTCAGATCCAAAGCATTCTGCCCAGACAGAACAGTATCAGACCACAATGAGAGGGGGAAACACATCTTCTGTATCTGGCTATAGGCTCTAGACACACCCTTGGGCAATTCTGCCCAGTCTCATAGCTCCCTACCAAGCACACACATAAAGACAGGTTCTGCAGAGCAAAGGGGAAAGACAATCACATAAACTCACGTGTTCCTGCACAAGTAAGGGCAGCATCTGCTTTTAAATGCATTCCCAGACTGCCCAATTAGTAGAGGCTTGGAACAACAACAAAACCAACCCTTCCTCCTCTCTCCAAGAATGTTAACTTCTCATGAACCTTACAATAATTGCTCCAGAACACAAAGGTAGAGCTAAATAGCTTTATGGGGAGAGGCATATTTTGAACTGATGTGCTTTCCAAATCAATGTAGTTAGTAATCAGTGAGCATATTCAGCAACTATCCATGGAAAAGATCAGTGATAAACTGTAACCACACGATAATCTGTAGCAGAAACAGCTATTGCCTCATCACTTAGTTAAGAGAAAGATAAATACCATTACCAAAGACTACACACTGCTATTTCATACATTCATATTTCTATACATATACACAACATTCTAAAAAGTTTACAACATCCATCTTTTACAACTGCACTTGTATACAAATGTAGTGAGATCCCAATGGTTATGTGCACCTTTGAAGAAGTAAAAGCCCAGAAAGTAGACTTTTATTCTTCACACTCAAGTTTCAAAACCAGTACAGTGTACACACACTTCATCTGTGTCTGATTCCTGGTGGCCAAGCAGCTACCCAGGTATGTTTACTGAGCACATGGCACAGGTTTCCTTCCTTCCTTCATGCTGCAGGTGTTCTCTCTGTGACATTTCCTGATTTTACAGAAGATACACAAACTTCGGCCCAGGTAGGTCAGATTGCTAATTTATCTAATCTTCCTTCCATCTTAAATAAGTGAATCCCAAACCATGCATCAGGTTCTTGGAAATTAATAGTCCTCTTCTTAATACCTCTTAGTACTCTAGAATAACTAGGAAAAGGTCAAGAAGGCTGTTCACATGAGCACTACCAACATGAGAGAATTACAGAATCTATAGCCACCCTCAGAGATCTGCTCAGGCAGACTAGCCACCTTTCATGCTAGCAGCCTACTATGCTCCAGACAAGACTCTTTGGACAGGAGCAATGGCTTGAAAGCTTTAACTGTTTTCACACACACAGAGGAGCTGCCTGTTTAACTCCATACGGAGCAGACACAAAAAGGTCGCAGAGGAGAACAGGAGCACACTTGTGATCCACTGTTCACCACAGGTTTATGTGAGAGGTAGGGGTCCCTCAAGCTCTTGCCCTGGTGGAAAAGAAACTGCCATTTTAGAGTGCATCTCACCACCTATCAAAGTTGGTAGATACCAAAAATAGACAAGAAAGTAAGTAATGTTAAGGAAAGCTTAAGCTAAAGCAAATGCCATGTATTTTACCACAATACAGAAAATATCCATCAAATATTTATAGATACAAAAGGATTTTAAAAATAAAAAACTCATACAAAAAAAAGTTGTAAGGTTTTGACAAATCTTTCAAGAATTTGTCACTATAAAGTCTAATTCACACAACACCGAAAATGACTGATACACCAAATATTTTATCCCTATCTTTGCCCTGCTTCATTCTGAGCCAGGATGTATTTTGTCTTCCATGGCATTTGACCAAATTTCATCAAATCTGCAACCTAGCAATTCTAATACAAAAGTAGCAACATTTTATTTAGATCCATTTTTTATCAGAGTATAATTTGATAACTCTTTGCTCACCTGCAGTTGTTAGAAGCTACTGCCACCGTGGAGACTTGCTCCCTCTGTCTAGAAAACCTAAGCAGTTAGGTGGCTCTAAGAACTGGAGATTTCTCGTATTTTAAAAGAGAAGATGGCATGATTTTTTTGTAATATTTTAATGACTGATGTATCAAAACAAGATAATACACAGGAAGAGCAGTAGAATTGTTCAGAAATCCTAAGAACTTGAAGTTAAGCCCTTGTTTTATTTGTAAGAGCCACCACTTTCACTGTACTTTACTTATTCTTAAGTATAACCCAAATTTTGGAATCCGGCCTGAATCTGTCCCTGAAGATTCCCAAGCCCTGTAGCAACTATTCAGATTGCTCTTATTTTCACAGTGAAACATGGAAGAAGCTTACACAAATAAAAACCAAAACTAACAAAAAAGTTACTGAGATATACAGGACAAAAGACACTGAATGTGGGTGCTCATAGTATTACCAAGCTACTCAAAACAGCCCCGAGGGGAGGAGAATCAATGCAATAAAACCACTTTTCAGGGTTTGTGTGTCAAGTAAGAAAAAGTAGATTGAAGTTCACCTGAGGGTTTCCCTTGCTTGCTTTTTTTTTTTGACAAAAAGGTTTTCTTCCAAAGGAAAAAAATCACTGATTTGACAGAGAAAGACAACTTTTCAACACAGACATCTAGTTCAGGAGTATGATGCAGAGAGCATTCATTAAGCCAGCAGAACCAGCTGATTCCAGGTAGGACTCAGGAGACAGGTTCACTTCTTCTGTCCAACTGCTTCTCTTCGTCATATTTGAAAACCTCATATCCGAAATTATTTTTAAATCTGATAGCTCTGTGTTCTACAAGCTGACAGAAGTGCTTTATGGTGACAGCATGCACGTGAAAAGCTGCACTGAAAGCTACCTCTAGGTTTCTGTAGATCTTAGCAGACATGAGTGAAAGTTGTAACTGTTCAATTCAAGCTATAAAACACTAGAGAAGTACCACTTTGGATAAGGACAATGAGTTTACGGACCACACATCATAGCAACTTGCAAGGTCACAACAAACCCCAGGGGCTCACAGGCAGTTTAAACACATGTGAACAATCAGGGGCTTAAGCAGAACTGGCTGTGCCGAGACACAGCAGCGAGCACAAGGCATCTGACATGGAAGTAAGGTTAATGCAAATGGGGAAGAAATGCACAGTACTGTCACTACACTGAGTTGTAAATAAAATTACAACCCATTTAGAATCCAACCTACTGCTTCACTCCTTGCAGCCTCACACCCCCTCAGGCACTCAGACCCAAGCAACTGGTATTTATTTGTATAATCCTACAGTCACTATGGCCAATCAGAAGCAATTACCCCACTCACGCTAAAACAAAGTCTGAAAAAAAGTTTCTATTTACAGCTCTACATCTTAAAACACTTTTTTTTAAAAAAAAAGTCACATATATTTGTCATTTTTGTTAAAAGAGTAATACGTGCACTTATTCACTGTGACTACAGAATACAAACACCACCATAGTGCTGATAATAGCTTAATCAGCAAGAGAGAAACAGCTATCTATACTACTTCATGTGTTCATACAGAGTCAGAATACAGCTGCACTAGTTTAAAGCAAGTTTGAACATCAACATAGCACTCTAGATTCAACTGCATTGTGTGCCCTTGGGCACAAGAGGAACCTCAGTGGTACCAGCACAAGAGACCATTAACTCTGTCCACAAACCACACAACTCTAACTGTTCCTGAGAAGCAGGAAGTTTTTCCCAAGGTGAGAAAAGGTGAGAAATCAGACCCCTCATGATTTCCTCTAAGGGTTCAGCAGCTAGGATGATGCTGGTTTGTAGCATGCGCCAAAGAGAACACTGCACTGTGCCATTATCAGGGCAGGTTTTAGCAATGAGTGTAACCACAACATGGCAGAAGCTCTAGCTAAGAAAACCCTCGACTTCTATATCAGGAAAACAATTTCTTAAGAAATAGAATGTTACAGAGCTTTTTCCTCTTTTTCTGTCCTTTGCTCAAACAGCACTGCACCATCTACACCTCCTAGTATTTCTCAGTAGAGTCACAAACTTTTTGGCTAGTCACACAGGTTAAAAATAAAACACCTTCAATCAGAAAACAAACAAAACCTATTTGTAACATGAAATGGAAGCTGATCAAGGAACAACATTTTAAAGACTAATTTAGGAGATAGCTCAGTGGCGTTAACAGTAAAACAAACCTTCCCAAGTTTACAAATGTAAAAAAAAAACAAAACAAAACAAAACGAAAAACCTGAAAGAAAACTTATTGAAAACTTACAAACTCCTAAAAAGAGCTGCCTACCTCTACAGCTGGTGACACTCATTTTCACAGCCTTGCCAGTGCTCTTTCAAAACTTCTGCACTCCAAAGTTAGCTTTGTCTACTAAACCCATGACCTCTGCAAACCACTGCTTTAAGGCCTGATTCTGTTTAGAGCAGGTGTTGCTCAGGTTGCCATCAGCCTTCATTTACACCTGGGGAAGGTACTGCCCAGCTCACCCACCCACAGCAGCTGAGATCAATGGAGTCATCACATACATGAAACTGCCCTGTTGCTCTGAACTTGCAAGAACAGAGGCTGAATAAGAAATGAAACAACCTTTGGATCTAAACTATGTAATTTGTTTGTTGTTTGCTTTATTGGTTTGTTTTGTTTTTTTTTAAGCTTACTGCTTTTGACAGGAAGAGGCTTTACAGCATATCCTTCTAGAATTTGCAGCTGCTTGGAAGGCAGAAAGGGAGGTTTTAGATCACAGAATAATCACATCATTACCAAGAGCCCACCACAAAGCGACTAGTGTAAGCCTCCCATTACAAACACTGAAGTCCTTTATTTTAAAAAAAACAATCCTTACCAATGCTCTAAAGTAACTCCCTCACCAAAACTGCATCTGTTTCCAACCTAATAGCGTGTTTGGAAACACCGAACAAGGAGGGCAATTCATTTCAGGCTGCAGTGAGAGCAAAGCCCTCATCACAGACAGATGTGATCAATGTAACCTGTAAATTTGGAGATACGATAAGGTGATAGAAAGTATTCTGCTGCAAGGACAACATTGTTTAAAATTAAATATTTTTCTTCTCTCATCCTTGGAGAATGGCTGTTTGTCATCTTTGAATTGAACTAATTTTGTCATCCATTTTTACTATTCATAAATAATTCATTGTTGTTAGTTAACACCATAACTCCAAAACAAGAGAAAACATTTGTGGGGATCTATGTACAGTGTGTGTCTGTTTGCCTGAGTGAAGACATTTCCCCCCTTCCCCACCAAAAAAAAAATAAATCAGAAGCCCCTTCCTCTTTTTCCATTTTCTCCTAGAAAACACTCAAAAACCTGAGACATGTAATTAATCCTGCTGTCTGCTCTGTAACATCTTTCTTACACATGAGCAATGGCAATGCTTTGCTTTAAATCAGCCTCATTTAGAAGGATCTGAGTGATTCATGCAGGTAGGGAGAACCAGCAGCCAGATTCAGGTAATATTGCTTAGTTAACAATAAAACACTATTAGCAATGATACCTAAAAGCATTTGATAAATTGTATTCTCCTCGACACGCTCCCTTTATGAGAACAATACATTATCTTCTGTTTTCAGAGAGTTCCTGGATGTCTGACTACTTCACCCTCACAATTGACTGACTTTCTTGTGTCTTTAACATAGGGTTTTAACAAATCCTACTTGTGTCTAATCTCTTCTTCGCAGACAGACAGTGCAATTACATAACTTGAAAATTTCTTCAAAAGAGGTAAAACTCCAAACTCTTTTCCTTCTGTCTGAAGTCCTGCCATTCATCTGTCTCCTGGCTTTAAAAGAAAACTATAATCCATGGTCACGGTGCTCGGCAAAAAAACACCTGGAGTGATCAATTACAAGAGGACAAATATCAAGTTACTTCATACTTAAATGACAATTCAATATGAAACATAGTGGCCCTGGTTTGCCTTGAAACCTGACTTCACCGCTATCAAAGCAGAGAAGTAAAGCAAAGCCCAGCCAATCCAGTAAAACTCTGGAACTTAGCAGAATAGGTCTCACACTCTGCTCCTGCATGCAGCCCATTAGCCGGGTATAAGGACAGAGAGAGCGAGCGAGCCAGAGTGCATACACCACTAGGGCAGTGACAGCAGGACAGGCCTGATCCCATGCTCTCTGAAAACGGCAGATGGAGATAAACAGCACTGGCTGCATGGGAGAAAGTCTCTTTTCATTCCCAGTACAGTACGACATCCCTGATGCATCAGCTTTTCTCACTGTCCAGGTGAGATTTCTTCCTCCCAGTGCCACCTGCCTCAGCTCTGCTTACCCACGCTCCCAAAAATTTCCTCTGAGGAGCTGAAGGCATGAGGAACCGTTTGTACAAAACGGAACAGGTAAAGCCTGCTTGAAGTAGACTTCTCTCTGAAGCTGAAAGAAAGATTTTGCTTCTCAAACAGATAAAAGTAATTTAGGAAACAAACTGGTCAGAGTTCTGCTGCTGCTGGACACAGGGCAGGAGGGATGAGATTCTGCCCAAAGAGGCGTTCATGCTTTAATCCCTCACAGTTGGGGGGCCAGTTACAAAATAGGATTGCTGTGGGTAGCAATATCTCTGAAATTTCAGCTTACTCCTCTTGGGAAAATGCTTCCAAAGGCAAGAAGAATTTGCTAGTATTTTGTTTGTTGTAATTTTTATTATCAATGTCTCTTTTTTTTTTTTTTTTTTTTTTTTTTTGCTTGAATATGGCCCACTGAAGCACATTCCTGAATTCTGTGGGCTGGTCTCATGTCTATAAAATAAAAAACCACCCCAAGATTGGTGCCACCCCAACATACAAGTTGTCTGGTAACACCCCACAGGCCTGGAAAGACTTCCCCTTCTTTTTTCCCTTCTTCCCCTTTCAAGCATGAAATCCTTTGCAACAGTGCAAATATAGAGAACAGGAGAAAAGATGAGCAACTGTTTTGGAACAGTAGAGAAAAGTGATGGTTTATATTACATCTTAATCTTATCAACTTGGATATTTGTGTATTCATCTTCCTAGTCTTTTGAATTAATTGTGGTCCTGCCACAGTAGTAATTTACTTCACAGATAAAAATAGCTGTAAGGCAATAGCTCTTCAGCTGTTACAAACACAGCTCTTACATTAGTTCCCATAAATATCTCCTCTGCTCAAGTGGCAACAGGACATCAGATGCTTCAGAGTTGTGTTTGAAAAATTCAAACATGAAAACCAGAACGGAAACAAGATTTTTTTGGATGACTGGGATAAAACTAAATTCCTAAACCAATTCCTCATGGTCATCACTCGTGAAACAAGAATCAAACAAAACAACACAAAAAGGTTGTGCAAAATAAAAAATTGTCTGGCTTGCAACTAACGAGACTCCCCTGCTCAGTTTATCAGTTGCAGCAGAAAATTCAGAACACTTAAATTTTAGGATGGTTTGTTGTTATTTTTGTTTTGGTTTAATTATTATTTTTTGTCAATTTTATTTATACTCTCTAACCCTTCGAGAGTCTCAAACTAAAGACTATGCACTTGGATAAAGGGCATAAATGACACTGTGCTACCTTCTATAAATGTAATTTCTTGAGAGCAGATTTACAGTTTCTTGTGAGTAACTGAGAGTGACCATAATCTCATGGCATTTGCTTGGCATCTGGTTCTCATTCAGGTTTACCTGAATTGCTTTTCCAAAAGGGTAGGTGAAGATCCGAAGTTATTCTCCGCTTGTCTCTTACTGTTTATCTGGTCCCTTGATGCCTTGGGGAAAATATTTTACATCTATTTTCTCACTTTTTAACATTTTACTTCTTCCTCACCCCTGCCTCTCTTCCCTTCTCTCCAGGGAGATAGGTTTGACTAGTTCTCCCGTCTCACACCTGAAGTTGTTTCAGATTCTGCTTGAAATCACAATGATATTTCATGTCTCTTCCCTCTGACCCTTTGGGCCCTTACATTATGGCCATTCCTTCTCCACAGCCTAACATCTCATGCAGCTTTCTGGGAGCATACCAATAGCTTTCCTTTCCATAGCCCCCCCCCCTTTTTTTTTTTTACAGTTAATATTTAGGTGTTGAGCTTCTGACCAGGACTGATTAATGGGTATCAGCTATATATGACACATTTTCTAAGCTGGAAAGCATCCAAGCTTCACACACTACTGAAACTGAAGTACGCACTTCACAGCACACTCTGCAGATTAAGTGCTCTGGCTGAAAAAAGGCAGCCAGTAAACACCAAGAAGCTATCCCTGCCAGCATAAGTATATTCTACATCATGATCACAAAAATATTCCTATGTTAAAAGACATAACACTCGTTAAATTTATATCTTGAGACACTAGGCGGCAGACTCACTTTTGAATGTGCAATAATAAACTCATACAATTAACATACAAATTGATTGTTTTATTTACATTTCCCCCTAAGGTAATGCTTCTCTCATTTAAAATATAGCATAAGATCTAAACCACAGTTTGCAGCAGCACAACCTCAAAATAAGATGAAGAGACTGTTGGACCTTCAGGATTTTCTCACGACTTTTTGTGGTGAATAATTTTTAATTCATTAAATATGCATGATAGTTATTAATTTTTGCACTACTTTGTTGATTTCTCCTCCCACTCAGTTCCCCCTACTTATATCCAGGAATTCTTCAGATGTCTGTTTGTGAGAAACAAAAGGCTATTACACGCTGAATGTGTCCTCATTATCTATAAGGACAAAACTCTTGCACTAGTTACACCAGATCAAAAATTCCCTATTTTAGAGTTGTTTTGACAGTGTGTAATTGTAAATAAGATACTGTTGCACCGAAATAATTTTGGCTGACAACTGTAAAATATTTAGTATAAAAATTAATTTTGCATTCTGAAACTAGATGGTTTAGAACAATTTTAAGCAGCAATGCAACACCATCAAGCGGCCATATGATGTTAGAATTTGTCACACAGTAATTTAGACTTGGACTCTGAACACTTGTTTACAGAAGTAACTGGTTTGAAGTTTTTCTTTATGCAAATAATATTTAACAGAGAATTAGAAAATTATTTTACTATGGTGAAACACATTTCTAGATACAAGCAAATACACCTTCCAAGCAAAACCAAACAAATCAAAAGAGAAAAAGTGAGTAGGCATTTTGTTTATCTTAAAAATCCGTCCCTATTTTGCCTGTAAAATCTCAAGTACAGTGTAAAAGCACATCTTTTCAGCTGTTGCTGTATGAACCACCAAGTCATCAGGTTGAGGAAATTCTGATCACTTTTATGCAATTAGGGTTACTATAACAGATATCCAAATATCCTATTTAGCAGTAGAACAAGATATTGCTTAATTACAAAAGGGATCTTCCAAACCTGTTTGCACATTGCCTAAGGTTTGAGGTGTTAAGGCCTCACTGGCTTTCACCAGTAAAACACCGCTGTAAATTGGAAATGAGCATCAGTCACCGTGCTCATAGGCAAACTCTGTGGGCCTTTTGCTGGCCTTCCAGCCAGGTGACTATGGGGGTTTAGGCTTGCAGAACTTTACATTTAATCACTGCAACCACCTGGACATCTTCACCCAGCCCTGGGTATTATTCCTCAGAATTCACTTATTTTTAAGTGTCTTTTCACTATCTATTGTCCCTGTGGTCTAAGAAGCCCTAATACAAAAATGGTTTGGATGCAATACAGATGTTTTAAAACAGCATATTCAATTGTCTGTATAAATTATACTAGTCAACTTGTTAGAAGAGGGAGCACACAAATTCTTGGTTTCAGCATTCCTTCCTTCAAACAGCTACCTTTTCAAGGCATTCTTAAATATCTTTCATTCTAAGAGAGCAATTTGCTCTGGATTTAGGTAAAACTCCTTACTGCCATGGCAGGTGGCCTATCTTCATTAATTCATTTGAAAGCTGAGATAAGCCAGGGCTTCTGTTTCACTGAAGGATATGGCTGAAATGGCGAGTGGTCTACTTAACGTTTCATTACAGGTCTTCCACATTATTTGATCAATAGTAACAAGCCTGACAGGACCATAACTTGCAAACTGCTTTTGTCAGAGAGATACCTGGGAAAGCAACCCTAGAGTTCAGGTTATAAAGTATTATAATTTGGAGCAAATAAATGAATATATATGAAGGAGCTTCTTGGCCTTTGGGAAGTAATGAGATAAAAATCTGTATGCAAGGCAAATACCCTTAAAGCATTCAGGCATTAAGTGCTAGCAAATTCTTTAACCAAAAGTCAGGATTCCCGAGTAAACACAAATATTTATTACATTCTACTACTTTCCATGCTATGTGAAACTATTTGCATCTCATCAAGGTTTTCATAGAAGTTATTTACTAGCCAGTGTAGGAAAAAAAGATCTCATGTTAAACATGAGCCACATTCAATATAACACTACCAAGATCCATTATAGTTAGTATCTTCCATTACTCCTTTGCTTGCTACATCCATTCTTAAGAAAACGTGTATTTCACTCCCTTACTTTTCATTCCTATATATTCACTATATATTTAAAATAACTGGGGGGTATTTTATCAATGCAAGAAATGATCTGTGTGTCTCTGGCTGAACGCGCACAATGTTTCCTCAGTGAGGGGTCTAGGTGATGATTGCTAACGGCTGAATAAATGGTATTCTCTGCCACTTAGCCCCTTTTTCAGAAAGGAATACATTAGCATTTCTGAATGAGTACAAGTTATTTTTAGCACTATTTTGTTGTAGATAGGGTTTAAGGATATTGGCAGTATTTATTGGTAGCTGGAAAAATCAGGTAAGCTTCCAGACATACAAGTGATTGGAACAAACACGTCCAAAGCTGTCTAATTTTTTGTTGTTGTTGTTAGTTGAATTAATTAGAGATATTATCTCTACCTTTAAACTTTGTCCTGAGAGGTATAATTGGCATTCTGCATTCTAGACCACTCTCCTAGTCAGGTCTCATTTATGCCTGTTGCCCAGGGACGGCACCACACTGTGTTTTCCAAAACTGGCAAACTCAGGCACAATTTCTTTTGAATTAAAATTAGTGGCACAAGGCAGATCTCTGTGACTGTGAGCAGGGCTGAACAGGAGCACCATGACTAGCTTCTGCAGCCACTGCAGATCACATCCTCCCGACTCCTTAGATGGGCACCTCTTCTCAGGCTCTGCAGATTGGTTGCCCATGGCAAGTCCCCATATAAATTTTGTCCTCTGATTTGCTGCAATGTATGATTTTTGGAAAGGCTACTTGGAAAAGATAGCAAGAATAATGACCTCCTGAGACAAGCAGTTTAGCAGTTCCACTATTATGTTAATTCTAGGCAACATTGTATTTTGGAGTGATAGTTTTTCCTTTGGTTATTAGTTTATGAAATGGCAGTAGCGTTTTCATCTCTGAATTAATGGTCTAAACCAAATTCAATGATTCAAGATGCCTGTCATTCTGAAAGAGAGGGAGAATGGGGTTTCAGCTGAGCTGACCTCTCTAATCATGCGAGACATGCTCAGCCAGTGAAGGACACAGGATAAATACTGTTAGATATACACCATTGCATACATCTTAACACACACACCTTCTCAGGGTAATACTACTTAACTGATGGTCAGATAGAACAAAAGGTGACCTCTTCATGAGAAACCTGTAAATTAAAATACAGGATTGGCAATGGCTCATTTTCTAATATCAGTCAAATTTGAGTCAAAAGTATTTCCTTCAATGCAAATATTTCAGGCTGCTTTGCTGAAAAGACAAAGTTTCCTCAGTAATAAAATCTGTAGTTTTCTTTATCTTTCATTTTTGTCCAAGTACTGCTTAATATTCAGAACAATCTTTGTAACAGCCCTTGTAGTAAGAGGTCGGAACAAGCAAAAAGGGATCAACATAGAGGATTCTGTAGAAGGTTAATGGCCCAAAAGATCACATTTCGAGGAGTTAATTACATGTGATGATGCTGCAATAATGGAACAAAAACAGGATTTATTTGACTGTTTGCAGTCTATCTTGTAGAGAATGGAATTGGTTGTTGTTGTTGCTTATTGTCAAACTACTGCAACCATCAGAAAAGCAGCTATAAAATCTCTATGGCTGTGCTGTATATTTTTTAGTATATTCTCAGAAGTTGCAGGAAGTGTTATTTATTGTCCATTCAAAACTACATATTGCTGCGCCAAGAAATGTAAGTTGTCTTAGTTGTGCTGAAAACAGCATTGTTTTGGCTTTGGCTTGATTTTAACACCTTTCCTGGGGCCATTCTGCCACCTGCCTCCAGCTGAGAACTGTAGAGAGTGTTATTAACTGATTATGTTATACATATGCAAAAATACAGGCTGAAGGCATCAATCGGTTATGATGTTTCTCTGTCTCTATCATGTCAGGAACACATTCGTAAAAGTTTTAGTCAACTGATAGAAAAGATGCAACTGAAGGAAGTTGTTGCAATAATTTGTGGGGTAGAACCTCACCTGCATCATTCATGTCAAGCAGGTCTCCCAGACATCAGCTTTGACAGTTATCAGATTCTTCACCTTGAGAATTTTCTGTTTGCCAGCTGGGTGTTCTTTTGTCCCCTTCTAAATGCCTTTACAGATTATTTCACTATGTGGAGAAACATCTTGCCATTCCACTGCCTCTCAGAAAAACATCCTTCCTTCACGCTCTGCGGGAGGCATAACTGACCCAAGAATCTAAAAGGAGACAATCTCTGTTGGTGAACAGACGAATTTCCTAACCTCTTAATGTGAAGAAATGCCCTGTTTTTTTTCCTTAAATAAATGTTCAAGATTGTTTAGGAAAACCTTGCATTTTATTTTCTTTCTTGAATTTTTACTTTCAAAGTTGTCTCAAGGTGTTAAACAGTATTTGAGAATGTGGATTCTTTGTTGCAGAGGTGATAGCTATTGAAACTGCACTGGAAAACTGGCAATTTTGAAACAGATTTCTCTGTATATCAAATGAGTGCAGATGGATGAAAAGTAGTAGTGTCCAGATGTAATTTACATCAAACTTTAATAGTTACATTTAGAAAAATATAGTCCAACTATAGCATATATCTCAGCCAAATCTCCGACATTTTTCACAACAGCTTGACTCAAGGTCAGGTTGTCTGGAATCACCCGACAACAAGAGAACTGATCTGGATAATGATTCAGTGCCCTTAGTTCACTGTTAGGAGTCAGCCTGTGGTGAGATACAATTGTGAGTCTGCATAATTCTTGAGGAAAAGGGCCACCACAGTATTGCTATTTGTACAGAATTGCAAAACAGTGAGGTAGGATGATGTAGAACTTCTTAATATTCATGTGACCTGTTTTCTTTAGGCTTTTTCTCCAGACAAATGAGATGGGTCTGGTCATGTAATGCTCTCTCCAGCTGTTTTCTGATCAGTTTTATATGTGGCTGCCATAGAAAGGTCAAACCTTTTGAATTTCTCTTCTAGGATTTAAACTAATTTTAATAGAACTTAATGAGCTGTTTTAATTTATCAATCTTATTCATATTTACATTGCAAATAAGGCTGGATTATTTGGGACCTAGAGTAAGGCCCCACACTACCCCAATACAAGTAGGAATAATGTACAGTAACAGTAGAAAGACACCCCCACCCCATGTGTGTCCTGAGGGGAAAAGAAAAAAAAACACTAACTGGGCGAACATGGTTACATGCTCCCAATAAATTACTATCAGTTTTGGTACACCATGGCCACACCTGATTTTACTCAGAAAACTTTTGCAAAAATTTTATTTAAACGTAGCCTATCTACTGCACTCCTTTTTCCATGGGAATCAATAGTCCTGATTCAGATACATTTGTAATGCCATTATAATAATATTTCTAATGTAACCATTGAGCATTTTTTTTTTTTCCTAGCACATCTGAGATTCCCATTAACAGTATTAATTCATAATAATCACAAGAACAGAGCACCTTGTGGACATTTCTACTTGATATTCAGCTACTTTTATTAAACTGCCTCTGCCAAGTGAATGCAAATACGCAGCCAAGTAGAACAAGTTAAGGAGTTACACCTGACTGAACACCCTCTCCTCACATTTTTGGTCTAGCACACAAAAAACAAATAGGCTGGTTTTAAAGTATGTATGGTGCATGTGTACCATAAGCTGGTTATTTTAGGAAGTCACTTTTAAACACAAGACTCTTTTTAGAATGTGAAACACTATATTCTAGTAAACTGAAGAGAAAAAATTTCTCCTATGACAGAATAAAGCCATAAGAGCTGTAAGAAACACAGCAAGAAAAGAGGAATAGAGCAGTCTGCATCAGGATTTTTTAAGTTAGGAAACTGGAAAACACAAAACTTGAGAATTGAGCCTATAATGACACATTTAATTAGTGCACGGTTCAACAGACTCCTGCCTGTGCAAGACTGTCAAGTTCCACAAGAAACTGATTTTTACAAACTGCTAACCGAGCAAATTTCATGAGTAATTTCTCCAGTCTAATATGCTGGCCACTTTATGTTGAAGTTTGCATCTATGGTGAAGGAATGCTTAAAATTAGAGGCAGCTGACTCAGCACTTTTATCTTTCAGAGCTTCAGAAGCAATATACTTTCCTTAATTATTCATCTTACCTGCTTTATAATTGTGCTGTGCTTCTGTGACTAACAACTTATTCTTAGGGTCTGTTTAGCCTTCCTGAGGTGCATGTTTATCACATAGTGAAACCTGTGTTTTGCATAAGACAATTGTTTTGTTTTACCATGTCTTAATCATCACATCTTTAAGGTTCATGAATTAAAAGGAAGCGTAAATTTAATCCCAGAAGCTTTGCATGATACGAGTGACAGTCCCAGGTACCAGTTCTAGTTTCTTCACCATAAAACCCAGACAATTCTGTAAAATTGTCCTAAGTTCCTATAATAACCTTTACAATCTTTTTCGAGCCTTTGGGACTTGAACTAGAAATACGTATGGCCCAAGGGGCGAGGTGGGGGGAACCACCCAAACAAAACCCAAAACATTCTGGTTGCTGCTGTGATTCTTTTCTCTAAACTTTGAAAAATGGCAAAATAAACAGCTACAAACTTGAAATTACTTGATTATTACCTTCACATCTACACATCCAAATCCCTGTAGTGACAATTCGGGACTGCCTTGCCAGTTCTCTGTGGTTAAGCCATCTCTGATGTCCAAGGCGCTTTACAAGAATTCCTCCCTCCCTTCCCCAGCTCCTCGGAGATCAAAAAATACTCTGTCCCTATTGTCCAATATGTTATTAGAAAACTGAGTGCCACACGTCATTTCCCTCATTGGGTTCTTTTTCAACTTGGGCAAATTTTTCATCAGTTCTCAGGGAGAAATCAAAAGTCTATAAATGAGAAATTCTCCACATATGACCAGTAAAGACTCATAACTGAAAGAGAAGGAAAATCATCCAAAATAAATATGGAGAAAATATAAAATGGAACCCATTATTTTAAAAGTGCTCTCCTTCCTCTAACCCATTTCATAACACAAAGACTGGTAAGGCATTAGTAAGTTTTCTGCAGTCGAGTATAGTTCAGAATTATACGTACTAATGCTATAACAATAAGTATACACTGCTAATAGCTTCCCAATTCACAGCGTATTTCCAGTTTGAAGCTGTGGAACACAATAAGGTCCTATGGCTTACTGCTGCATTGAAAGCTTACACCGCATACTCAGCGGTAGGTGTGCATGTAGGAAAGCATAATGCAAAAGAGAGTAAAGTGAGGAGAACGCTTTGACAGTTATTGAAACACATATAAAGGTTAAGCATACATTTTCTGGAAATAAGATCTATTGCACACTACTCGTGGAGATATTAGTCTACTATCTGACAAGCGGAAGCAGCCCTAAGACACTTGGCTTTTTGTGTTCTCTGCCTCTGCAAGGATAGAAAATATCCATATTCCTTCTATAACCTCTAAAATAAGGTTATTTACTAAACTCATTAAAATTAGTACTGTTCTCCCCAGTACTATGTCCATATTTCATTTATTTCTCTCTATATATTTGGCAGCTTTCCCCATAGTAACACTCCCTCCCCCAAATCCACTTATTAAATGAGTATGGTTACATCTGGAGGATGTAAGAATTACAGGAAAGAGGGAAACAAAGACCTACTCTTTTGGAAAATCACCTGTAAAGTCAAATATTTCTGTCTGCATGAGAGCTTCGCTGCACTAACAGTAAATTCTGAGTTTTATGCTCCAGTCAAAGTTTATAATTCATCCTACAAAATGTATGTCATCCCTTTCCATATCCTACAGGTTAGAAGTAATATTTACGTGTGCAAAAGTGACAAACTTGGATCAAAAGTTCTGCTTTTTAATCACTGCTCTGCTTTATAAACAGTTCTGCCTGAAAAAGTATCTGGTGCAACAGACATTTCCAATAGCCCTTAGGCACATTTACCGGCACTTTAACTCAGAAGCCTTTAGAGAGCAAGAAAGAGGCCTGTTAAAAACTTACTGACAATTTAATAGAACTTGTAAATGGTCTTACAGAGAGTAGAACAGCAGGCTTTTCTAAAGCGGCTTGAGAAGGGACATTATATTGAGTGACCAAAAACCTTTATGTTTATGGGAATGGAGTTTTCACAGCAGTCTCTCTACACCTTCCTCTGGGATTTCCAGCTTCAATTGCTTTCTACATTTTGGACTTTCAAACTCCACAGAGTAAAACTTGCTTTAATTTTATTTTGTGTGCACTGAAGGTCTAGCAACACTTCTGTAAGGGACTAAGACTGACAGATTTTTGTATATACTATATATATATAGTGTATATATATATATGCTACCAACCTGGATTCTTGATTAATGAAGATGACTTGGAAAAAATGACAGAACAGGAACATTACATTGTGTCATGTACTCTGAGACTGTGTCTGTAAGACTTCACACTCCAAAGTCCATGTCAAAGTGATCCTTGAAAGGCTGAGCTAGTATTTGAAACCTGTCATCTCCTGCAAGTGGCATCACACTTGGTCTCATGCCAGATCCAGTAACATGTGCCTCCATACTAACCTGTGAATCTACAGCTGCTGAGGTATGAAAAGCAAGTCCCACAAGGAAAAAAAAAAAAAAAAAAGCAGGATTGAACATTTCAACAGCACTGCACACTGTGTGAAGTGAATGATTTAAGAGTTTGGCAACTATGGAACTTGTCATCTACTATCTCTTTAAGCAGACAAAACATTTCAGGCCAGGTCCAATAAATGCCAGTTATTCCAGATCAAGAAGTACTATGGCAAGGGAAGGGTCAGATGTCCTTCTGCTTGGATTCTTCTTGGTTTAACAGAGAGCAAGATTATAATCCAAATGACTCTCACTAATGGGCTCAGGGTACAGTATACAGGTTCCTGAGGTCTACACAGCCCTTTGTGAATGGATCACTAAACTGTAGAGATGAATGAGATGTTCCCACCTTGAGATGCCAGGAAGCCTATGCCAGCTTCTTGGCCATACTGCACTGGGAGAGCCAAACCCTAAAGCAGCGACACTGGGCAGTTTTCTTTTCACATCACCTCATCTGTTCCTACAAATGTAATGGTCTTAAGAAAATCCTCTATCTTTTAGCAAGAAATATTTTCTATTGGCTTTGCGCTCAAGTTGGTTTGCATTAGAAATGACTTCAAGGCTCTAGCTGAACCTAAGGGGTTCCCTTCCTTCAAAAAGGAGTTCTATAAATCAAGATGCTGTCTGTTCCCATGCTCATTTTCCTTCTCCTCTTGCTTCTGCAAAACATATGTTCTCCAGTTTATCTAAAGGAGAAAAATTACATTTTCCTTCAGTTGTAGAAGTCAGCAAGGCAGCACTCTGCATCTTCCCCTGACCACCATGAAAGAAGAAAGATTGCTGGCACCCCATTAGGAACACCCAGAATTATGGTGTTCCCAGTGGTTCATATAGCAATATACATAGCAGGGATTCATTCGTTACTTTTCTGGCATATACTCACTCTGTGTTGGCCAGCTCAGCAGTATTTAGCAATTGTTCCTTGCTTATGTGGAAATATTTCTTGGATTAGAAGCCAGTCTCTCTGTGTGCAGCTTATTTGTTTAACTATGCGGTAATAGAAATGTTATTTTGCCCTTAATCATTGTTAACAGAAACATAACCACGACCAAACTATCTTGGGTATACATATGATATTCAATATCATGTATAATAAAAAGCATTGTATTAAAAATTTCTATTGAGTGTCAATGGTTTTAGTTACAACCTATAAAATTACATTTAATGAAGCCCATAATGTTTCATTTACTGGCGTTTCTGTCTATAACAAATGCTGAACTGGGAACTGCAAAAGGAGCACCACACTGATTCTCATAATAAAAGGGTTCATTGCAATCATTCTACATAATCCTACATAACTTGTAGTTTCCAAGTTTGTGATCCTTTGATGCTTATTTGGCTACAAAAAGAAAGCCGTTTCTTCACATAATGAAGGAAAGGAAAGTTTTCCTGGACCAATTGAAGTCTGAGAATATTTGATTATTTCATTGCTTACAGCTAGGCTTGTAAAGGATCAAAAAGATTTTTGCAAGACTAGCTTAGCGTAAAGGCTTGTTTCTGATTTGCAGCACAATCAGTGACCATTAAGAAGGTCTTATATTAGAAAAGCAATTGCACGGAGTAACTAAAAAGCAGGTTAGAGATCATTCCAACAGGGAGAGGGAGTGGAGAGCTGTTTCACTATGGAAACAACTTCTGTATGTACACTCTTAGTTTTAGCCAGAGAGCTTGAAGTCACCTAGAAGCAAAGATCTCTGTTTACTGAAACCTTCAATTTCTTCTTACTCTTTTTCACTTGTCTGAAAATCAGCAGACATACGGATTGCCATTAATGGCCACATCTCATGTCCTTTGTGAATCGATGCCTATTTATCCAAACAGGGCACTAAGACACAGCAGATAAAATAGATTTTTAAAAGCAGATTACTTTTTCATTGGAATCTTTCTCCTACTAGGATCCAAAGCAAGTGTTATAGCATATGCAAATGGAGAAGAAACCCAAAAAAAGAAGGACATTTGGATCCCACATGAAAGAACAAGAGAGACAATGGCAGACAAGGAATGCATGCTGAGTCATATTTTTGATAGATTAGTGTCTATCCAGCTGAATTAAAACCAAGACTGAAACAAGGACAGAGATAAGACACTTTTTGCATACTGCTTCAGAGGAATTCAGACCTACTGTGGGCCTCATTTAAGTGAAAGCAGCTTATATTTCCTGATCAGACCCGGGGATCAGAGGGAAGTTATACCTGTGTCAGTGGCCTTGGGAAAGATGTAAATAGGCTGTCAGCAGACTGGGGGTTACACCAAGACCAAGGCAACTAGTCCCTTCTGACCCAGAGAACGAAACAAAGCTTGTGCTGAGATAAGGGTAAAGTAAATTTGCTAAGGAAATTCACACAGAGTCCTGTCGTGAACACGATTTCCTTTTGGTAGAGAAATTAATCTCTGCTCAGAATGTGATCTCTGAATCGTGATTGAAAAGTGGGCTTTCCAATGACAAAAGCATTGGACTTTATGAGATCATGAAGAGAGAAGTCAGAGATCCAGTCTGAGACTAGGACAAGGGTCTGTGTGAAGAGACTAGAAAGTGACCACCTGAAATGCAGTTTTATATATGGAGGACAGAAAGCAAGAATTTATACTGGGGGAAGAGAGCACCTCCACTCAAAACAGTGAATATCTACCAGAGTACTCTGCTGATCCTGATCTAGGTCTGAGCTCTGCATTTTACATCTCCTAGATGTTGCACCTATGCATCCCATTTTTGGACATTTTAGCACTTACAGAGCTAAAAAAAAAAAGGTGGATATCAGCACCACCATTTTCACTTTTGCTTTAAAAGGTCTCCATGCACATATTCTGTGGGGGATCCCAACCTACATGAAAGTGCTGAGCATGCTTTACCCACTAGACTGGGAGAGATAAGAAATATTGGTTCCAGGTGGCAGAAGATCCCCCCAATTAATGTGTTAACTCTGGGTATCCTCATTAGGTTTCCACCTTGACTAATTACAGTCTTGCAATTTACATCCCTTTTGAGCTGTCAATATTGTAAATTCAAATTTTTACTCTGCCATCCTCCAGAAAATTGATATTTTAGGTCCAAAGCAAGAGAAGATTTCTATTTTAGACTGTACTCCGAGGTACACTGTAGATACCTATTTAGATTACACAAACAAACAACATACTTAGACATCAAGGTACCTGCATAAGGCTTTACCTAACCCTTAAAAAATAGTCAACCTGTGCAATCTGAAGATAAAACATTTGCAACACAGCAGGCTTAGAGAAGTGGATTCCATTCATGTTAACTAAAGTGTTGCCAGATCTTAATTGATCTGAGGTCACACCTAGATGTACCAGATTCTTTCTGTGACTGCAAGCAAGCCTTGCCTCACAAAGAGAGAGCTCTAGACAAAGTTGTGTGTTGTGGTGCAGCAAAGAACCACCATAAACAGTCCCAGAAGCAGCACTGTGGCTTCAGGAGGGTCTCAGCTACTCAGGTGCCAGGTAATGCCACACAAAGTTGGCTAAAACTAGTTTGGCATAGCTGCGCATTGTATCACATTCTCAATGGATACAAATCTTTAAGGTCTCAGACTACAGTGCCAACCAAAAGCAATAGGAGGATAGAAATACGAAAAATAAGCTCTTGAGTTTATCCAGCTATATAAAAAAACCCATAGATCTCTGCCTCTTATGGTGATAACCACTACCAAAAATCCTGTGCATTAACAGTATGTAAAGTGCTGCCTTGAAAATCTTCATCACATTTTCACTGCTCACTTGATAGCTCTCGAAATACTGACCTGGCACAGGGTAGAAAAATCATGATCAGACAAATTTTTATTTTTATTTTTTTAAATCTTGATTTAGGACAGATTCTGTTTAATTCTGTTTACAGAGAATCCTGCTGCTGGGAGAAATTGATCTTGGCACTCATATGTTAACATAACGCTACCAAGGGTGAAAATGAACCAGCAACATCACAGCTATGAGAACATGTAAGTAGTACCAGCTGCTAGGTTTCCAAGCAGATGTCTATATTACTATATCACAACTACTCAACAGTGATGCAAAATGTTTGTAGGAAGAGTTGTTATTGTGACTGAGAATATTCTTCTCAACCTCTTTACATAAAAAATAAAAATGCTTTGCTTTTTGCTACTTCCTCCTGCTAATTACTGGGGTAGTAGGTGTTGAGCATCAGGTATGTTAAAACTTGGAGAACACAAGTGATTTTGAACTTCTTAAGAAGATATTCTGCTTTCTAAGGTGTTTAGAGGTATAAGATTCTTCTTACTAAGAAGAAATAGTCTGCTTTTTAAGGTGCATTAAGGTATAAGATGACTATAGATTTCAAAGTTTATGTGGATAGTGGTTTGCAGCTACTCTGCTACACCCAAAGGACAGGCACAATGGAATGAGCTTATCCATCTCTCCGCTTGGGCTTATTATTTAGCAAGATCATAACAGGAGTGATGAAGAAAGCGCTTAGCCCTACAGTAGTCAGCACAAATGGGAAGTGGTTTTGTTTGTCTGATCTCTGAATCTTTTTAAGTGGCTACTAAAATCCATCAACATTCTGTCTGCATTAATTCCTCCTATGCTGAAGGCCTTGCTGCGATACAGCATTGCACCCCCAGTCACTGAAATGAGTTGTAACAAGTTGGACTGCATCTCAGTATTGCACAGTATTGAAAGATTTGCAGGATGACAGGGAAGTCTCAGACTGAAGTAGACAGAGTCATGAGCATATAGTGACAATCTTTCCCTTGGGTTTTGTGTTTTTTTTCCTGCTTTCTTTTCTTGAATCACAGGCTAGAGAAGAAAACAATCCAACTCTTCACTGCATAGCAGGAGACATTTCTGTATTCATGGCGCCAGGTACAAATCTCATCTCTGCAAAAGCTACGCTAGACCTTTAGCAGCTGGAAATGCAACTGTTTGTTGGGAGAGAGAGGCAAATAAGCTTCTGACAGTTTAAGCACAACACTTTCAGTGGAGACTCCGAGCTGCCTCCAATTTGAAGATTGAGAAGTACAAATCACATGGGATATGTCTAGGGAAGAGAAATTCAATCACTTGTCCACAGTTGATAGAGCCACAAATCAAGATGCTTAACCCTGTTTTGGTTTTGCTTGATTTCTGGTTTATTTCTTTCATATGAGGATAGACACTTTTGTAGCAATAATGTTTGCCAAATAAAGCATTATGCCGCTTAGCTGCACTGTTTTCTCTAATAAAGGCATTTATTTACCTGAATTTTTATTTCCTCTTCTCCTAAATGCTGACATTCCTATTTAAATGAGCCTATATACGAAGAAAAAGGCTTGGTTCTTACCTTTCTAGCTTACATACAAGGCTGACATTTGTAAAAAACTTTAGAACTAAGCTGAATGTTTTCTGTTTGGGGAAAATGACGATACAACAAGGTACTAAGACACTTAAGTTTGATCGTGATCATGTTACAATTTGGTCTCAGGGGGAAACATGAGAAGGAGAACACTCAGCTGATAAAGTTCTCATTATTATTAGTCCTTCATGAACGCTTTTTTTGGCTGTTCCTCAAACATTTTATGTTTATCAAAGCAACATATTCCAGCTAGAAGAAATGATAGCTTTCCCCTTTTCTTTGGGATTGTATTATTACAATCCATCTAGTTTCTCATATGCGGCGAGATGCTCCTCCAAATAGTCTGCAAACAGAAGCACGATATTTATGCCAGATGGGAGCTATATTAAAAATATGTTGAAACAAATGAGAGAAACGGATATGCTACATTTCACAAAAATCTTTTCGATACTGCCATGGACAAAAACAACGCTTGCACTGTTCCCCTGAAGGGAAAAAACAAATAAAAATCGTTATAGATGAGGTCTAAGCATGTGAAGCATGTGTGTGTGTATTGAGCTTTCCAAAAAACAAACTGTATTGATGGCACACCCAGCCTTTCCAAAACCCCAGGCTGTAGAAACCCTTCTGGATTAAGAAGAGACAGTAATTCTAGCGGTCAACACTGCCCCCAGGTGTAGGTTGCTTCAACTTCCCTCTACAAGGGTTTCCTTTTTTAGGGTAGTAAGTACATTTGGAGTGCATTGTTGAGTATCCATTCCATGACTTAATTTAAGAAAATAATTTTAAAAGCTAGTGTTTATCAACTGTTACTCTCCTTCTTCCTAAGAATTACTGCAAAAATGAGAGGGAATATGTAAATATAGGTTTATCCTTTATATTTGCTTTATGTTGTGCTAAGTATTTTTACAGGTTTTATAGTCTCAGTGGATCAGCCTCACAGATGATGTGCAGTGCAGTGTGGATTTGCCTTCTGCAAGTATATTTCTATATATTTTATCTATAGGCAAATTTGATAGTGCTCACAGAGGTCTGCCAAAAAGCTGGCAGAACATATTTATTCAAGCATACACTTCTTGCCTCAATTAATGCCATGAGCTTGTGCAGAAAAGCAGGTTTATATGTGTATAAGGACCTAATAAAATATTCACTGACACTAACAGAAGTCTCTTCAGGGGACTTCATGAGAGGACATGGACTGCATACTTTCATATACTGAGCGCTCAGGCTACGATCTAACACAAGTCACACAAAATACATCCAAGAAGCGTTGAACCCTACAGAAGCTGTTCTGCTCATTTGAAGAGTCTTTAGAAGGCAGCATTCTGAGCCTGTGGGCATCTGCCCTACCTGCCACCTCTACACTGCACTACTACACCAGCATCCCTGTGCAGTCAGGTTATGGATCACCACACAGCCAAGCTGGTTAGCATTAGCCCAGCTGGGCAATCAAAAACACTGTGAGGTTAGCAATGGACAGAAACATTTTGCAAATCTTTAAAAGATAGCAATGAGAATAAAAACGTTACACTATATCCCAGCAGATTTCTGATAGTCCATTTAAGAGAAAAATAATAAAAAGAATCAAAAACTTTCAAATCAATAAAGCTTTTCACCAGCCTCAGCGCATTAAGAGCTGTTAATATCTTAATATCTAAATAATCAATCTCACAGTCAACACACTGCATGTAAATACACAAACAACTCAATGTCATTTAGAAATAACTGATTTTAATTTATTACCGTATAATCTTTTTCTGTTTTGTATCATGCATCTAGAACATATTAGACTTTCAGTCCTGAATTGCATTAAAAGGCAGCATTAATTCAACACTAAGTTAACATGCTGAAGTACTCCAAATCAACAGCTTGCAGAAAGGTTAGTCACATATTCTTTGTATTTTATATTAATACATGGAACGATTACTGAAGTTTGCATTTCATAAGGAAAGGAAGGGATTCCTAAGTAGTTTTGCTGCTAGCAAATGAAAAAAAAAGTTTCCATATATTTTGGATTGATCATAATTTCAGATCAGTTCTAAAATCAGTGTCTGAGAGATTTCGGTATTCCTACCATTTCAGAAAGCACTGCAGAGAATAATTTTAATAGTCCCAAGCCTATACAGCTCTGTACCCACACCTCAGAGATCAAAGAAGCAGAGCTGGTCAGAACAGTCCACCTCAGGGACTGCTTATTGCAGATTTTGTGCAAACACTTCAATCTGCTTCTGTGCCAACACCACGCTAAACTCCCGCGTCACCCAAGACATCCTTCTAATATAAAGCAGCGTGTAATTTCCCAAATTAAAACACTTCCCAGCATTATCCAAGGAAATGGTAGTGTGAAGAAAAAGGTGAGCAGCAAAAGCAATGTGGTCCAAATACAAAATATAGAATAGTAAGTGCAGCACAAAATTAGATAATGGCTTGTTAAAAAAATATTCTGATACTAGTTCTCCTGAGAGCACCAGCTGCCGTGTATCTGTTGGAGAACTGTTAAGTATTATGGAAACGCAGTGTTTTGCTGGTCTAGGAGGGATAAGAAATACAGGTTTTACCTGCATGTGTGGAGCTGAAAATTCATACCAAGACTGGTGCAGGGGAGTAGGGCAAGTCCCAAGGTGCTAATGACAAGTCACTAAATAGCATAAGACAGTTAAGGTGCTGTAATTCTCTACCAAAACACACCCTAGAGAAGAAGGCTAGAAAATACATTCCAATCAAGAAGAAAAGTAGGTAGGCTATGATGTCATCTTCAATTATCATGAGAAAAAAAGGAATGATCCCATTGTTTCTAACCACTACAAAAGAGCTCGTTTGCCATGCTGGTGTAACTACACTTGGCCACCAGGCTGTGAAGGAGCCATGTTCTCAAACACTCTCATTCCCTACATCACACGGCACAAACCCCTCGCTTCTTGTGCACACCATTATGCCAAGTTCCCTGGTTTGGTCTGTATTTCATTTGATCTCCAGATAAATAAATTCTGATGGAACCGCAGCTTGGCTTGGCTTCTCCTCACCCCCCTGCTGCCACCAGCAGTTGTTCTCCATGTCGTCCTTCTACTGCCAGCAATACAGGAGGTTTCATGCCAGGAAATTGCAACTGCTAGACTAGTGTCAAGGGTCAGCTCTGTGGCCTCTTGTCTTTGTCACCAGCTCTCACAGCTCGCTGGCATCAATTTATTCTATTCATTTTACAATCAGCTTGAGACTTTCTTTTGCACAAAGTTTGCTTCCCCCGAGACCTTTATTTGAAATAATTTATATTGCTAAATCCTGAGGCAGTTTAGCTGTGCCCCTGTACATCGATTCAGTTGGTGTCCTTTCACCAACCTTGTATACGAATACGCAGTTGTTCGATGCCATCAGTGGCAGAACATGTTTCAGTTTTCTATTCTGCACCGACACAGCCCCAGTATTGACCCCAGTACCCTACTAAGGAGTGGTCTCTAGCAGGACTTCATGCTGTGGATTACAACCCTTGGAGGCCGGCAGCTCAGACAGTTTCCATTCCACCTCCCTGTCCACTTAATCTGCACTTCATCATCTCATCCATGAGGATGTTATAGGAGACAGTGTTGTTAGCTTTGCTACAGTTGAGGTAAACAATGTCCACTGCTCTCATTTCCCCCACCAAGCCAGTCATCACATTGGAGAAAGCTACCTGTTTGGTGAAGGATGACTTCTCCTTCATAAATCCTTGCTGACTACCACTAATAAACCATATTACCCTTCTTACATTTGGAAGATGCTCCCAGGATTAGTTGCTCCATCACCTCCCCAGAGATCAAGGTGAGGCTAACCAGCCTATAGCTCCTTGTATCTTTTTCCTTGCCCTTCTTGAAGGCAGAAGTGGCATTTCTTTCTTCCAGTCCCCAGAGTCTCACCCGACTGACATGACCACCCAAAGATTATTGAGAACTGTCTCTTAGTCACTCTTCACACACCACTAGGAGCGTCTCTGTTCTGGATTTATTAGTTGTGAGCTCCTCATTCCTCAATTTTAAGGAGGCTATAATAGCAGTGTAGAAAGAATCCCCATTTTTAATTTTTCACAGATAAACCTTGTCAGTGAAGCACCAATGGAGTAAATACTAATTTACAGATTACTAGTCCCAAAGTGCTAATTACAAGTCACTAAAGAGCATAAGAATCAAGCTCCATCTGGTAGAAGCGAAAGCTGAGTATCTACTTCAGCAACGCCCATGACACAGAATCATTCTACCATTGTTTTGCATGCTCCCTAAGAAAAAGACCTGAAGGAAAACATAATGGGTTTGTAACTTGACTATACTCCAGAGGCACTTCTTGACCTGAAATCTGAGACCAGTTCTCTGATTACTATCATCCAGCAAAAACTCATCTCTCCAAGTCATTCCAGTAGATGGCTAGAAACCTCTGGAAAAATGGCAATTCAAATATGTCCAGGAGAGATAATAAAATACCTCACTTGACAGAGTTGTAAGAATTTTAGTGAAACTGGGGTTATGCTATAGTATAGTTCTATATTTCTTACAGAAATTAATCCATAAACCTTCTGCCCTTTCATTTTTCTTTAGAAAATTCTAAATCTCCAAGATGATAAAATCACTTTGCCCTTCAGTTGTTTTAAGTAAAAATGCCCTATTATGCTTTTGCAGGGCTCAAGCTACCTAGAAAAAAAATTGCAGGAGAGCTTTGCCTGCAACAATCCTGCAATGATCCTGTGGCGAGGCAGTTCATGGCAAAAGTAGGAGAAACATTGTATTACAGGAGCAGAGAGCCCTGAAGGAGGTTGTTCTTCCCACTTCAGTCTAATTTTTTAGTCTAATCTCTTTTGAGTGAAGCAGCAAGAAATTCCCCCCCTTTGTGTTTGTTTGGTTTTTTTTGTTGTTTTTTTTTTTTTTTCCCTCTTTTCTTTTTTTTTCTAATTGAGAAGAACTGCTAGTACTCAGCCTCTGGTGGGGAAAAGGACAGACTGAGGCACAGTCCTGGCTCACATCTCCCACATTATTCACTCTGATGCAGTTAGAAGCCAATACGCTCTAATTGCTGCGCTCTCTCCATTTGGCCTTTAACTTAAATAGCCATCTGTAGGAGAATCTCAACTGCTTTCAGTAGCACTTGAAAACAGCAGCCCCCTAACATTGTTTAATTTTTACAACTTTGAGGTCACAGAAGAGACCACTAACTGTTTCAATAGAACTCCATAGGATGGGCTTGGCTGGATAAGTTGTTTCTGCTTTAGTATTTAATTTGAACAATATGGACTTTTCTCCATTAGCATAAAATAAATCAGCACTTTGCACTACTTTCCCACGCATCACTTTCAACAGGCTGCCAACATTAGGATGGTGTGGATAGATGACAAGCACTCAAACTACTTACATCTATTAGAGTCCATCGGTCACATCAGCTGTTGGTTTTGATCATTCTTTAAGTTGTATATCACTGTTACTTACTTTCCACAGTCACTGGGTTTAATATATACACATGCCTTGTAATTCAGCCACAGAGCATATTTAGACAGTCATAAATTCAAATCAGGTAGCAGGGGTTTGAATAATGTAAGACATTTTCCCTCAATAAGGCAATTATTTGAAATACACTCTAGACTTGCAGGATTTCAAGAAGATCAAGTATCAGAATTCATATTTTCCTTCCCCAGCTTTCCACATTCATGTAAGCACATAAAATGCTGCTTTATATATATAAATGATTTTGTTCTGTAAGTCTGAGATAAGTTTGAGATTTACTGAACTAGAGTCCAGCTATGTCAGTTCATCTTCAAAACACATGATTCAAGTTAACAAAGGTAAGACATTGAGCTATCTGGAAAGAACAGGATATTTTTCCATGAAAGACTTCTGGGTTTCTTCTTCCCCTCACACCACCCTTGCCTTATTGCACTCGGCCATAGCAGACACCACAGGGAGACAAAGAAATGCATTGGATTTAGTCAAAAACAACCCCAAACAAACAAAACAAAATGAGCATGTTCTAGGTGCCTCCACCCTTTATCAGATGTACCATACCCTCACCAGTCACGAGGCCCACAGCTGCATGCAAACTCAGTTTGCAGGCAGAAGGTCAAAACTTCATGGAGAGGTAGGTTTTGCACAGGTAGCCTCAGCCCAAGGACAGGCACAGTGAGATGTAACATGGCCACTGCCCCAGCAAACCAGTCTGAACCTATCCCCACACCCTTTCCCGGCAGCCCTTCTGCACCACCATGCCCCGCTGTGCGATTTCTGTGTTTGGCCACACAACTCGCAACTCACCCTCAGGAGGACAAGCAGCATCCAGTCTGTCTCCTCTTGTAATGATTCTTCCTCTCTCCTTTCCGTAACGGCAGATCTTCCACCTCCCCTCTGAAATAGCAGACCTCCCATCTCCTATCTGTAATGTCAGACCTCCCGCCTCCCTCCCCTCCAAAATGGTGGATCTTCCACCTACCATCTGTAATTGTGGAACTTCCACCTCCATCCCCTCCGACATGGCGGACCTCCCGCCTCCCTCCTTCTGAAATTGTGGACCTCCCGCCTCCCTCCCATACGAAATGGCAGACATCCTGCTTCATGCCTCTGAAATTGCAGACCTCCTGCCTCCCTCCCCTCCAAAATGGTGGCGTTCCCGCCTCCCCTCTGAAATTGCAGACCTCTCTCCTCCCTCCCCTCCATAATGGCGGACCTCTCGCCTCCCTCCCCTCTGAAATGGTGGATATTCCACCTACCATCTGTAATTGTGGAACTCCCACCTCCATCCCCTCCAAAACGGCGGACCTTCTGCCTCCCTCCCCTCCCAAATGGTGGTGTTCCCACCTCCCCTCTGCAATTGCAGATCTCTCTCCT
>JANHFX010022308.1:3506-45647 GCA_027560015.1 Chloroceryle amazona
CTTACTAGCCACGTCTGTTAACTCGCGCTCCCGCCGTTACCCCGCGGTGAGGGGGGTGGGGGGGGGGGGGGGGGGGGGGGGGGGGGGGAGTGAGACACAGAGGTGCCTATCATGCCATAAAAGCCAATATAAGAAAGGTTTTTGAAAAACTTTTTCTGAGGTGCCTTCCATTGTATCTGTTTGCTCAGTACTCTTTCACACTTTTAAGTCTGAATGTCACTGGCACGAGTGGCTTTCCTGCTGTTTTTGTTCTCTTAGCACAACTCCAAGAGAAAACAGCCCTGGTGCCCACACCTCCTCCTGGGCAGATCAGAGTTTGTACACTTCCTTTGAGAAAGGCCTTTTACCATGATAGAATGTATTTTTAATGCTTTAACAATAGTTTGCTCCTATTCCTAATACTGGCTCTTCAATACTTACCATAACTTTTATAAGCATTTTCAATTGAAACAAAATGTTAAAATCTAGATGGCTGCAACGATAGCCTTTTAAATGTGCAAATACTGAAATATCCTGTGATACACGGATTTTAATTTTCATTTACAAGTAAAATACATGTAAGCCATTGACTATTTATGTAGCCTTTTTTAATTTGTATTACGCAATAGAATAGGGCGTACCACTGATCACAAAGTTGCATTTTTAAAAACATGTAGTTTCTTCCTTGTAGCGCATGGTCATAGGATATTTAGAGGAAAATGGAGCATCCATTAAAGGATACACTATAGTGCTATAGCATTATGATTGACATAACCTGCTAATGATGCATTTTCTGGTACTTATGCGTTTCAAATCTAATCTTAACTTTTTAGTTGTTGGTGGTGGTCATATATAGTAAGATTTTTAAATATAATTCAGCACAATCAGGAAGGAAATTAAAACCAAAGATGCCTGTTAGGCATTAAAGAATGAAAATTAGATATTATAATATCCAAGATATTGTAATTCTTACTGATAAATCTCATCATAATCTGTATTTACAGAACTGTGGAAACCATATATTAGTAACCTAGCCACATATTTGACACAATATATTTAGTGAGAGCTTGAGAAGCTCATTAGCACGGTACTCAACTTCAGTTATTTTTTACAGCTATTTGAATAATTTTTCTAAACATTCAGTGTCCTCATTTTTGTACTCAATTGTGGATTTATTTAAAATTTAGGTCAAAATAAGTTCACTACTGACTACAAGCTAAAGTTAAGAGGACACACATTAGAAAAAGCCATTTCAACTTATGAACATGGACAGCAGTAAGACACTGAGTCTAGGATCCTGGGGGTCACTGCTTTAGGACCTGTACAAAGCAAAACAGAAATAGCATGACTTTTTATGAATTATTTCCTGGGGGTGTCTTTTACATAATTGCCTTTTTTTTTTTTTTCCCCGCATGATTTAAATCAGAAATTTTTCCATCAGTAAAGGTTTAACTATGTCATCTGTATCTGACTTCACTAAGACCTAGAATACACACCTTTTTAATTTCTGTCCTTGTACATTGCCTTTATTTTGATAAGAGTTGAGGCACATACACTGAATAGCAGAAATTCATGCAAGATGAACAGAAAGAGGTCAATGAAATTACCCTACAGACCTGCCTAGAAATTGCTACCATAAGGCAGTATTTTTCTGTATAAATAACAAATACGTGTTATTTGACTAAAATGCCAACAGTGCCTCTGATTGTGAATGAATGAAAGCTAGAATATATCTAGAACTGTAGCCAGTAATTCTTTCTTACACATTAAAAAACTCTAAGGGATAGATTTATGACTTGAAGTAGGAGTAGCTAATAGCTTTCCAAATATTTTTCTTCTCATACCAGTCAAAGGTGTTAGTTTTGTTACTTGTCAATACACACGTCCATACGAAGGCATTTACTGTATATTATTACTACCTGTTAACTCCTCTATCACTGGAAAAACATAGTAGAGTGACAAGAAAGCAAAATGTAGACTCTACCTGTGATCAGAAAGGAACAGTATTTTCAGAATGAAGACCCTGTGGAATACCATGCTTGTGTAGTGCAGCCTTTGAAGGATCTGGCCCATTAAGTATTAAAGAATGATGCTATGTATATATTTGATAACTGAAATTACCCAGGTTTAGAAATTGCCTATCACTTCAAAACACTTCTTTTCAGAAAATAAATACTCTGCAAAACAGCTCTTTGTTGGTAACATTCAGGGAGACAACTCTGTATCGCTTATATTGGCAACATCTTTGGAAGAAGAACTTTATACATAAAGATTGTAATTGGTTCTATAATTAAGAAAAAAAAAATAACAAACCTAAAATAAATCTATGACAAAATGGTAATAGCAAGGGGCAGTAATTTCATGTTATGACTTGATAGTTTCAGACTAGGCATCAGAAAGTCTTTTTGTTATGTTGAGATGCATTATAATATTAACATTTTTATTGTTTTCCAGTGAACTTGTTCCCCTCAATGCATTCTACTGATCAAGTTGAGCTGGATTATTTAATTAGTACTGACTTTAGGTACTGTGGTACTTTCTGAATATTCCTAATCTTTAGATTATTTTGTTTGGAATGCTGTAGTTCTGGATTCACTTCTTCTGTTTCTCTGTGTTCACCTTCCCTTGTTCTCCTTTGTATAAACAATAGCTAAATAATTACAGAAAATACATTAATTTATTTGTGAAAGATAACATCTCTATTGCCTTCTCATCCGGATTTGAGGCAGACTGATTTAATGAGACATCCACTTCAGACTTGCTTTTCTGCCATGTAACTATTATAAATCTGTTTACTTATTTTTCTTTTTTTTAGCAGTCGCTCACCTTTGACATATCTTTCAAATTACAACACTTGTCTTTAGAATCCTTTATGTTTCTGTTCATTTGGAAGCCTCATTTATTTTTTAAAGCCCTGTTTTGACAGGTTTTTTGCTTTTAAAAGAACTAGCTGCATGAGAAATTGATCCAACTAATTTTCATTCTTGCACTCACCAAAACGTTTCTCTGACTGACAGGTTACATTGTATAGCTGATTTTTTTTTTACTTGCTTTATGTTTCCTTAACTTCTCCAGTCTATACTAACAAATGGTTTGGTCTTCGTAGTACTAATTTTCATGTAAGAGAATTTGGTTTAAGTTCTTGTATTAACTATCAGGTCAGAGACTCAAAACTAGTACCTCACACATGGCAGAAAAGTTCCTTGTATAATAAACCAGTCTGGGCTGGAATATACTTACTTTCTTTCACCATCACTTTTCATTTTGTACCAGAAGTGTATTAACCAAAGAATGAGAAAAAAAAAAAAAACAAACAGAAAAACAAAACAAAACAACCAACCAAAAACAACAACAAAAAAAACCCCAAACCTGTGCAAGGAGAGATTGGATTCAGTCCTGAATAAATCTCACAAAATATGACATTTTATAGCTATAATGGGTGTTCACAAGGTATTTTTCACAACTACTGGAATGAAAGATTTTTAGATTTCTTTGTCGTTCGGTAGTGTACAGTTCAACCAGTCTTTGAAAGCTATGTTCCTTAGGGAAAAAAGCTTTCTTAATAACTGAAGAGTTCCTGATAATTCAAGATATTGGTACAACTATTTAGGATAATGAGAGGATATTTGAGATGGAAAAAAAAAATCCCACTTTCAAATCTACTGAGATAATGTAGACAGAGATACAGCTCTTTCTAAGACAACTGAAGTGTTAGTATCAGCCTATAGACTAGTGCGAATCTTTATGATAGATCTGTACATCAACAGCTAAAATACATGAAAGCACTGTATATTTTGTCAATGTTTTAAGTGCTTATATTAAACTTTGCAAATCCAGTTACTTGAAAAATTCAGAAGCCCTCCTACTTGTGAATCATAAATCATCTATCTTACTACTTGTGTGATGTGCTTGCTTAGTGCCTATACAGTCACCACAGTTGCAATATTCTACATTGCTGCCCTGGTATTTTTACAAAATACATAAAGGAAGAAGAGCAAAATATCCATGGGAAATTATTCAGAAAAATCTTCTGTGTTGGCATAATTGTGAATCTTGTTATGTGAACAAATTTTTGAAAGGTCTGCAAATCAAAAATTGCTGATAATATTTACACCTTACTTTCCCAGTGCTACCAAGGCTAAATGAAAATCAGTCAGGGGGTGGAGGGTGATGGCCGAGCCCTGCTATCTGCCTGGATTGCTCCAGCTCCTGGCTCCCACCTTTGGGTAGGCCCTGTCCCTCCTGTTCCCTGCTGGTGTATGTCTAGTGACAGAGTTGCTGTCATCCATATTTACCAAGCTGAATACAAAAGCAAGTACAAAATGTTTTGTAGTATAATCAAATGTATCTTAATGTATAGAATAGTATTTCTTCATCTATTGTAATAAAAATAGCTCAAACTTACATACAATATTCTACTATTTTGTAATTAATACGCATTTTTAAATAAACTAAAGAAACACAAATATAATACTATATATTCATTAGTTACTAAATATTCCTTGTTTGTAATTCTCAATGTGATACTGTTAAATTAATAGAAAAAATATGAGATTCCTTCTATAGGAAAAGTTATACTCCTAAATGCCAATGGATTTCAGCTAATCTCAACTAAGCACAATGTATTTTAATGCACAAAGCAGGGGCCTTAAATTACTAAGTAGACTTTTGTCATTTGAACTGAGCCCATTACTGTGCAGTACTACAGTGATCTGGTGATGTAACAAGCACAAACAAAAGCACACTAAAAAAGATAAAGCAAATTATACGTATTCTGCAATTATAGCAACCAAAGACTGTGTAGTTATGGTGGACTGACTTGCAAATCATTTTATTTGTTGTGGCTTGCAGAAGAATGAGTATAATACAAACTTTTTGTCAAGCATTTGGAAGTATAGTCTTTTGAAAATATGGAATGTTAAATGTGCCTTGTTTAAATAGACTCACTACACATGGTTTTACTAAAAAGCTATTTATGGAACTGCTCCAATATTCCCTAAATCCTGTTTTACCAGACTTGGCTCAATAGTTTAAAAAGCTTTTCTTACACTGTTTATACAAATATATTTATTTTCTCTTTTACTCTGCAGTTTCTGTGCTTTCTATTCTTTTCCATAGGTGCTCATGGTTCTACCTTTCTCCTGTTTGGAAATTCCATACATGCTACTTCTGATTTGGGGCTCAAAAACATTTTTTATATATAATATCCAGAAAAATACTGGTCCTACCGGTTGTCTTCCACTACAGCTAGCAAGTAACAGTTTACATTATTTATCTCTGAATAAATCCATTTTATACTATGAATCCTGGAATTTACATTCAAGAAAAGAAAGGGATCTTTTGGGAGAGGTGGAAGAAAATGGAAGAGGTCCTGAATGATCTAATTCACATTAGGCACTGAAATATTTCCGCAATATCCCTGGTTTAGGGAAGCACAAAGATACTGAAATGATACTTCATCTCCATTGCTCATTCTGTCTGTTTGAGAAAAGCTGCTAAAAATCTCGCTCCAGAGATGTTTTCTATTTTCTGAACAGAATAGAAAGTTCTATGAATAAAAAAATACTTATGATCTATAGATTTCATAAGATAAAAAAAGGCTTAAAATTCTACCCCACTGAAATCAATGTCAAAACTCTCATTTTGCTTTAATAGCCAAATTTTTACCTGAAAGACCTGAAAGGAGGGAAGAATGATGTGTTTATGTTCTTTTTCTGGGACACTGTAAAAATACAGACAGCAACATTTTTCATGTAAGTTCTTGCTGGAAGTCTAGCATTTGACTGAATTTGAGAAGACAGGAGTTGGTTCAGCTTGCAGTTGAATGGGTGTTGTGTAGCCTGGTGACAGAAAAGTACTCAGACCCATCTGCATCCTGGGGAGCCTCGCCCACTTATTCATGTGTTAATCACATACACTTTGAGGTAAAAATTCTGTGGTTCTGACTCATTTCTGACAGCTCTACTCCAACATGTTTTCTCTATTCTCACTTCATCTTTAGGCTCTCTTAGGGCTCATGCCTTCAGCACCAAAAGTTTCATCTTTATCTGCATGGAGGAAGCTGATGAGTGTCTCATTTGGTTGTTTTCTTTTCCAGGACCAGGAAAAATGCAGAAGTGATGTTGAGAATAAGTTTAAAAGGTCCAAAAGCAGGCAAGCTCAGAGTTACAGTCAGGCAACCATGAAGAGCCTGGGGACCAAGGCAGGTAGAATTAAAATTCCCCAAGAACAGACAAATTAGTTTTCAGTCAACAATTGTCAGCATTAGGTTCAAACATTGTCTTTACAGGCTTTGGGCAGGATTTATAGCAGAATGCAAGGTTGATCAAAGACTTAGTGTTTGATGGTAAATTTCAGATGTAACCTTTAGTTCTTTAGTTAACAAACTGATTATACTACAGTATAATACTAAAGCACACACCTCTAGGAGGAGATTTACATGCAAATGTAGGAAATGTAGGAAACCTTAGTATAATGAGCTGCATAGGAGTCAAGAGATGTGCAAATGAAGTTTTGCAATGAAATCACAGGTAACCAATCTGGTATTGTGGCATGATTTTTCCTTAGTTACCTTTTTTTTTGAATATAAGACTCTCTGTGATTCCTGGGTGTGTGCTAGCTTTGCGAATTATCAACTGATACCTTTTCTGCACAGAAGTAGAATTAAAAAAAAAATATGTTGACTCTGTGTGTTGACTGGGGTGTCACATCCCAGGTGAAGAACCTAGATTTGGGACAACAGAAGCATTCTTTGAAATCTTTTCCTTTCATTAACTCCTGCAGCTCCATGTTGGGTGCTATATGATGCACTGTCACGGTTGCACAAGGAACATGGCAACTTTCAGGACACTGGGCCTGAAGAGCTGTCAATAAGGGAAGGTACAAAGCTGGTTAGATGTTTCATATCTGTCATATAACAGAAACAACAAGCACAAAACAAAGAAAGTCAATGACAACATGCTGGGAATGGGACACCTGTGGAAAAAACATACTTGGTCAAAGAAGTTATCTTAGTTACGCAGCCATGTTAGAACATGAAGTAATTTTCTCTAGTCACTTTGTCTTTTCTATTCCTAGTACACAAACTGCAGAATATAGCCAGGACAGTTATCAGCATGCTGTCATTGATACCCCATTTTCTTAAAATCCACTACATAAGCTGAAAAAGTATAAAGAGAGTAATGTAATTGCCCTGGAATTCTATCCCAGGAAGCAGAGACCAGGCAGGCACTGTTAAAAAGCAACACCTTCACCCAGTGAGGTACCCAGGCACTCACCAAGGGTGATGTATGGCAATGGTTGTCCTCATTAAGCAACACTTCTCCTTTATTGCTTCAAAGGAATTTCCTCTAAGTCTGCAACAGCCAGAGAGACTGTTTTTGCCACTTTATCATTTGTCCTTACTTCTCATCTTCATACTTAATGGCCTATACTTGATGTTTTGTCTTCTTAATACCGTTCTTTGAATGACATAATAGTCTGATATGTTTCTTTTTAAAGACTTATCTTTGTTTATCTACTTGACAGAACTTTGTCATCTACTTACTAGCCATTAGAAGATTTATCTTTTTGTTCATTTAATGAACAGAAATGACAAACATAATTTCAAATTACTGTGTTATTTGTTGCATCACAAGGAGTAAAAATTAAGATTTCACATAAAAGAACAACTTGACAGTGGAATAAACAATCCATAATTTTGCCATTTCTGCTGTGATTGTTCAAATTAATTCAATTGGTCTTTTAATTGGATTCATTCAAGGTTGTTATTTTTCTTTTATGGAGAACAAAGTATATTTGTTGTGTGGTTGTTTACTAATGCAATGCACCGTAAATACACACATAATAAAAGGGAAAAATGGCATTAAACTAGCATTGTGTACTGCCTTATTACTAAAATCTGTCTGGATTAAATATAATTAAAAGTTCTGTTGTTAATACTTGCATATCATAATTTCTGTGAGATGTAATTGAGAAGTTTAAATAAAAATGTTCTGAGATATTGAAATGCACTATACATTAAACAAAGATAAGTGAAGGAGACACCTGAAACCCACAGTAAACTCTCCTTTTTTTGTGAAGTTAATAAGCTTTTCCAATTACACCATTTCCCACTGTAATATATATATATGTTGTTTTCAGTTCTAGATTTTCTTCCTATTAACCAAAGCTGCAGGAAACCAAGAGCAGAAGTCTGCTTCCACAGCTTGTTGTTACACCCTAAAGTTTGAATCTAAGGCTAAATGCTCCCATTTCAATTTACAGAAATAATGCAAAATTTATTTTATTTGTGGAAAACTGATTTATGCAGTCATCCGCAGTGTATATCTGCACAATACCTTTTAGAGAAGATGTCCAAAAGTTGACATTTTTGATAGTTGTACAATGCCATAAAATGCATGTACTGTTGAGGAAGTAACTCAGTGAAGGGAAGCCAAATCCATTTCACTGCAGACAGGCTGGCAAAGTAGGCTACTAAACAAAATAGGCTACTGTTTTTATGTGCAGATGAAAAATGAAAGGAAGAAGGACATACCTGCGTGAACAACAGGTGTGTCCCATAGTGGTGCTGCTCTCCAACAACTCTTTCTGTCCTCTCCTGTGAAAAGCAGAGGAATGGAAGGATGGAAAACAACTCCATACCTAGCTGGCACTTCTTCCAGGGGTAGTGGAGCATGCCTGGGAACTTAAGAGGCTTTGAACTGCTCCTAGAGGCCCTTTTTTTTCTCCTGGTTAGGGACAATCTGAGATAAATCAATGAGATTTGCATCAATCCCTAGCTACTTTTGATTGTGGACACCTCAGCTAAGACCTCTGTGCCTCAACCAACACACCCGCAAAAGGAAAAATATTCTTGTCTTTCATATTTATACTCAAATACGTGTGTTTCACATAATGTGAGTATCAGAATGCAAATATTCACCTCTCCGAAACACTGCTACTCAGGGAATTTTCTTTTAGCTTATCTCTGTCTTAGTAAAAAAATAATAGTAGTATTCATGATAATTAACCTTCCCTTCCTTGAACAGTGATACTGGTCTATGGGAAAAACATTCTTAAAAGCTGAATTCCAAAGACTTCCATTCTGTTTTTTCATTACCTTTTTAATTAACCATTATTTAAGTCTCTAAATATTATTTGAAAAAAAAATAAGAAAAAAAAATAGATACTTTATTTTTAAAACTACTTGCAGATCAAAAACTATGATCAGAGACAGCTATTTAGCTATGAGGTTCCCTCCAGGCTATCAATATGAAAGAACATTTTTCAGTGTTTTGATTCCAAATTCATCTCTCCTGAATTAGTCAGTCAAAAGGCAGATAGATGGTTCCTCAAATTAGCCAGCTTCTTTTCAGTTGCAAAGAAACACCCAAAGGCCAGATAAATCATTCCCCTGTTTTGTCCCATAGGCAGTACACCTTGGATGGTAGGCACTCATCCTGAATGATCCAGATTCTTTTTATCTTGACCTGTGCAGCTGACTAGCCTGAAGCGTGCAAGATGCTTTTGTGCCAGGCCCAAAAGACACTCTTTTCCTCCCCATTTGCTCAACAAATTTATCCCAACTATCACAGCTCCCTTTTGCAAGGGGTAGCTTTGCAATTGCTTGATTATTTTCTAATACGAGAAATAGAAATCAATTATTCATTTAAGTGGAGACAGCAAGGAATAGCACCCACTGAACTATTTCGCAGACTTAGGAAATCGTGTTCCTAAACACACTTCATTCCCCATTGTTCTTTTCAATCTTGACTCCACATCAAAATGTAATACTCCCACACTTGAATAGTAGGGGGATTATACTATTTGAATAGTAGGGGTATTATACTTATAAATCATAATCCTACATGTTTACTAGATGAAAAGTTTAATGAAGGGATATTTCTCCAGAAAGAACAAAGCTATGGAGAGGTTATAGATCCTGATATAGATCAGCAGGATCCTTCATTTTCATGGGTTTTGAGGCACCAGACTCCTTAGATCCACTGTTTTCAGATGAGAAAGAGCACAAGACTTGGGAACACTCAGCAACGTTGCAGTCATTATCACAAATCTCCCCACTTCTCACAGCTACGAGGAAGACATGATTCATGTCTTGGCACCTTTCAGCTGTTTTCAAGCATCTAGCCAAATTCATCTATGGTAATGGGCAGCATCTTATAACTGGGAAGGGACACACAAAACATCAAACTGAAGATCAAATTAGAAAAACTGTATTCCCGCAACACTGAGTAAAAGCACTCAAATATGTACCAATGCAGAACTTCCACAGGTAGGATAATGCATCCTTGCCTGACTTCTGGGAAAGCCATCCATCCCTCAACCCTTCTGCCAACAAAGTCTGACTGACAGAATATCATTGATGATATCTGGGAATCCCAATCAGTGAAGACCAAGTGCAGCTACTGGTTCACTCCACTTTGGGATAGATGAAGCATAGTTCTGCAATACTGATGAGTGTTTTCTCTCCTCATACTTGCTCGCCTGTCCTCTCCACAGCTGGACATCCTTCCAATGAGGTGAAAACAGAGATAGCAGCCTTTCTGTCCAAACTTAATCCTCTTTCTGTATCACCACCTACATGCTCTGCCTATAACACATCATTGTAAATTTATTAGAAGAGAACTCCTCCAGCTATCTTTCTTGCTTCCACTCATGTAAGTTTTGAAAATCTGCCTAAACCACAACAATTCTTCAAACCATCGGTTGGAAACCACTGCTTGAAGCAAGCTCTGAAAAAAGTCTCCCCATTCCTTCCTTTAGACACTTATATGAGTTTTTTTCTGCCACTCCCTAACTTACAGTCTTAACCCAGATGATCTGAGAGACATGCCAGTCAGTAGGAAAAGTAGAAAACCTGTGTAAATTCAGAAGGCTTCTATATGTCTACAAAGAGATTAATAAATAGGACAGTCCTTCCAATGGTTCCAATGAATGTATATTCAACCTGTTGTGATGTGAAGCTACTATACTTCATAGAGAATATTTACACAGGCATCCTACCAGGTTGCTCACTACAAGACATACAGAATCTTTATTAGCTTTCATGTCAGGAGTTTGAAAAGGATTTTAAGAATGCCCAAAAACTCTTTGAAAACTCAGTGTATATCTAGAAATACTAGAAAAAAAATTTAAAAACCCAAATGTGTTTAGGAGGAGGTTAATGAGCTGCAACAAGCTTTTCTTTGAACATTGCTCAAAGTTTTAACTAGGAATGATTAAAAGATGAAAAGGAAGAAATAGATAAGCTAATACCACCATCATCTTAAAATGAAGCCTTACTATGAAAAGACCTATATACCTCTGAAAATATAGTGAAAACAGGCTAAAAGAAAAAAAAAAATCCTGTTTTCCTAAAGCACTACATAAGTTACCTTAAAAACCGAATTTCAATCTTTGTTTATGTGTGATTCATTACAAATAGGTTAGGCCCTGGCCTAATCACAGAAATCCCCAAAGATTAAGGATGTCAAAAAAGCACATGCTCTTTCTCCCGATATTTTAACACTCACTGCTTACTAGCTTTCATATGCCTCTTCATAACCACATGGCATAATCATGATATCCAGGAACATGCACATTCACTATTTCTGTGCTACCTTATCCAGCTCATTATTATGTTGTTATCACATCCAGAAATCAGTTTTGAGAGCAGAACCTACAGTGACATAGGGCACCTGTTGCCTGAAGAAGATAGGAATTGATTTCTTTCATAAGTCATTTGCCACAGAAATATGAGTTGTTCCACTGTCTCTCATGGCTTTTTTATTGTGATCAAATGGTGTAATAGGGATGTCAACCTCCTTTAGAATAAAATGGGATTTAGATATTATTGCTCTTGAAGATTTGGTATTACAGTGAAAGTTAAATAAGCCATACTTCCAGTTAATATCTGCACCATATATATATATGGAGATTAAGTGTGGAAAAAATGGCATTTTAATTCATTAAAAAAAAAAAATAATCAAATAAATGGCCTTATTATGATCAGATTTGTGGAAGTGGCAAGTGGAAGAAAAGAACAGCGGTTACAACCACAAATCTTTCATCACAAATCACACTTCTGTGGCCAAAACTGTGGGTTTGTTTATCATCCTGAACTCTAAACAGCAAAACATCACCATTGCATTACCTGGGAGGCTATATACAGGTTAAATAAAATATAATATCATTTTTTTCACAGCTGAAAACAATAAAATGTCATTTTAAGTATCATTTATGAGATAATACACAATTAGGTGCTACAGTTTCAAAAGAATGGGATCAGCAAGAAGAATTACTGTAACTGTTTATAATCTTCATTTTATAAAAAGTTTGGTATTAATTGTTATTTTCTCTTTATTAATGATTTGAAAATTGAATAACCGGTGTACTTACATTCCTGTCCCAGGAAAAAAAATATCATTACCGTACCTTCCGTTAGTAGCATGCTTATAATGGAGCATATGTTAATAAATATGTTATTAGGTATAAGCTAATTATCACAGGCTTATTGGACTTGAGTCCAGCTACCTTAATCTTACAGACATTTTCTCTGGGAGGAAATATTCTTCAGGAGATGACACAGAGATGAATTTTAAAAAATTGTCTATAAAACAGATTTTTAAAAACCTGTTACATTTTTAAAAGTACTTTTTCTGTTCTTTCTGTATGTATGTGAAACAGTATTTTCAGAGAGCCAAATGCTGCAAGACAAGCTGCTTTCCAGTTTTATGGTACATTGCTCCTCTCCAGATTTTTCTGCCCAGTGTTTGCCATTAAAAAGCTCCATCACTAGTGGAAAATTTAGAAAGTGAATGCCCATTAAAATTTTGCTGCCTGCTCTATCAAGTAGAGTAATTTAATTTCATTAATTAACTATTTAACAGATGCACTAAAATTATGAAGCTCCACTAGACCATCCATATATGAATACACTCTACACAAACATTCATATTATATTGTTTAACATAGACCCATAGGTCCATAAGTAAATGGACCGTATATGTGTTTGCAAGATTTCCACACTAGAACACCGACTTTTCCATTTCGTCCTAAAATAGATTACAAGATTTGGATATTTTTCAACTTTTTAGAATGTTAAATATTAAGTTGTTTGCTTTGGGGTTTTTTTGACCAATCTCTGTTGGTGGAAGATACAGCTGACATCCATTCTTCTACTCAGTGAATGCTACCATCATTATCGTGGTTAAAATACTACTTCTTTATAAGCTAGTTCTGAAAACATGCACTTTCTGTGGGTAGCTATGATCTAATCTAACTACTAGAATCAATATAATGGGCCTTGGAAATTTAAAAACATTCAGATGAGGAAAATATACAGAATAAAACTTCCTCGGTACAAATATTCAGTTGAAGTCAATGTGCTCACAAAAATGTTTCCAACAGAGGTTTGACCCTGTGTTATTATCTAGGCACTACAGCTTAACCAGTGCTCAGTAAGGCCCTGCCTTTCACACTTCTAAGTAGATATCTCTATTCAGATTGTATCATCACACAAATGGAGCTGTAAAAAGACTGACAAATAATTATAAGTGGTAATTTTAGGCTTCTGACAGTCTCCTAGAAAGCCAAATAAAATAATGCAGTCCTGTGCAATGTTTTAATTTTCAAAACAAACCCATTGTTTGTGTAACAAAGCAAAATTTGCATACATCACAGCAGTGGAGAGAAGTGATTGTCAAAGGGTGAATTCTATCTTCTGAGAAACATTTTTCTAAATACTTCCTAGGTGATCTACAGTGCTTTTGTTTCAAAGCAGAACAAAATAAAGATGCTGAAGGACTGATTATGTTTCCAAATCAGGTTACTTGAGGAATATGGTGAAGGGGAAATAAAGTTGGAGTCACTTACAATATTACAGGGAGATGTTAAAAAATTGGAAGCCAGGGCCTCAGTAGCAATACCAAACTACACTCTCATCTCCAGCATGAATCAAGAGCAGGAGTAAGAAGGGTGGTTATTACTACTTCCACCTACTGAGGATTCAGTCATGGTCTAAAATACTCAGATCTCATAGAAGTACTTAGCTCTTAGTCACTCCACATCATGAAATATCTGTTATTCATGATTTAGTCTCAAGTTTTAGAAGCCAGTTAGTAGGTGATTTATTTAAAGCCACTTAGACCTAAGTCCTCAAATCACTCCTTCTGAAATTATAAATGTTTATTCTGAGACCATCCCTGTTGTGACTCATTAATAAACACAGTCATCTGTTCTTGATGAAGTCTGAGTTATGTATAAAGAGCCACTTTTCCAGAAGGCGGATAATTCAGTTTCTTTAAGGCTTTTAATTTTAAAAGTAGATGATTTCTTGTTCCCTAAACCCCAAAATTTTGAATAGTTGAAAATGCATAGCATTAAGGACTGCCAGCACCAGCAGTCTCTGATGGCTCTCACTGGTCTGTAATCAACTTCCCCTGTGATTCTCCATTGCAACTTCTCCCCAACTCTTTCTCATCCGTGGTATGCCCTGGTCACAGGAATGATGTTTCCCTTGCAAGAAGGTGGTACCCAAAGCTTAGAGGCAAGAACCTGCTCTGGAGTTTGGTGAGAAGGGGGCAGGATGGGGGCTGCCACCACCACTGCCACCTAGGGATCTTAATCCAAATACAGCCATGCTAAGTATGACATCCCCAAATCATGACCCTACCCTTACCACTGCACTGCCTCCACGCTGAGCTCCCTGCAGCACTGGACCATGCCTCTGCCCTAGCCACACACCCCCCTTCAGCTACACTCCAAGCAGCATACAGTGAAATTGGCAGCACCTTTGAGAAGAGGAAGGAAATATCTTCACCCATAGGACCATTATATCAACTGGCTCTCAGGAAAGAAGATACCATTTGGGTTAATCATTGCCTTGTTGCACCCTAAATTAGCAGCTCTTAAGGAGTATCTCAGGGAGTATTCAGTAGCTGGGGTCATTTACCCCTCCATTTCCCTAGCAGGGCTCTTATATTTTTCATAAAAGAATAAGGGAGAAAGATTCTGCAGAATAATATTAGACAGAAAGACCACAGGGTGGTCAGGACAAGCAGAGTTTTCTGGTATGCATAGGATCCCAGCAAGATCTATCTTTATTTTGTATAAAATCACCCTTAATAATTCAAAACTAACATCTTTCAGTAGGGTGGTTGTGCACTTAGGTTTTTCTCCACCAAAACCTGTACTGCACACCAGCTATAGAGTTCTCATGGTTTATTGTCTAACTATAGAGTTTCACTCCATAGTCCCTTTCCACAAGAAAGATGAAATCAAGATTATTTCATTATATGCAAAATATATTTTCACCTATTTGTTGATTTCTGCAGGAAGTATAGTTTTCAAGCCCCATGAGAAAGGGATCTACTTTTTTTTTTTTTTCCTTGTTTGTATGTTGTCTACAGAGCTATGCTTTGATATCAGAGGCTTTAATGTATTTATGGTCAGTTCCTTTTTTTGTTTTAAAGAACCATCACAGAAAGGATAAAAGATGAGAGATCAAAACTACTGTGTGATGCACTAATGAAAGGTGGCATCTCCACTGCACACTAAACTCAGAGTTTGAGTCTTTGAAGCTACATACTGAAATACTAGAATATGGCTTCAAGTTTATAGAAAAAAAAAAACAAACAAAACAAACGAACCTGTTGTGAATTATTGTACAGTTAAGTCATCATCAAGTTAACTTTAGGTACTAAAAGCTCAAAGATGTATTTTCTGATTAAAGAATATGTACTTGCTTGAATAAAAACAGCAAGAAAACACAAGGAATCTAAGCTATCTCACTGCTCTTATTCACAGAATCCACTCAGCCCAACACAGTCAATATGTAGTCCACCATCAGATCAATCCAACAACCCTAGGGGCTGCCCCTCCTATTTCTTCATCTTCTTTTATGGGAGCAGCAGCTTTTGTTCAGCCATGCAGTAAAGTGAGCTAAGAAGAAGATGCATTAAAACTATCTCTCAGAAACAACCAACCAACTGACCTGCATGGTCACAAGAAGGTCAGCACTCACCCTGGGGAAGCAGCAGCAGTGAGGCACTGAGGATAGTAGACAAGACCTCTCCTTTTTTGTTGGTGTCTACTCTTGCCTCAGATGCACAGTCTCATAGTGACAAGAAGGAATACCAGGGAATGGGTCGTTGTGACAAGGAAAGATTTAATTTATATATAAATGGCAGGGAACATCTCCAGTGATTTGGACCAAAAAGAGGACCAGAAGCTCAAGTGATGTAAATCAGAACAGTTATTTTCAAAGAAATTAAGTGCTTCATACTAAGTAGAGATTCAGGTTAAATTGCCACTACTCAAATCCACCAGTTTAACCCAGACAAGGGATCAATTTCAGAACTGGTTATTAGTGAATTGAAAAAAATAATCACTGGTAATCGATTCATGTTAACAGATGGCTGCATATTTATCTTAATCTCAATGTATCTAAATTTCTTTGATTCAATGATTGCTTTGTCTATTAAATCTGTAAAGTACTTGGAACAAGAATGGGTTTATAACATACGCAGAAAGCTATTCTGGCATTGAAATTTTTTTAAATGTGCACTTCAATATGAAAAAATAAAAATATATCAAAATATATTAAAAGATACTCTGTCTTCTGCATGTAAGCCTAGTGTAAGAAACCTCTACTGAATACTGATCTATCCCAGCTACACATTAACATCACTGGTTTTGGACTTGGGTATATTGAGAAAATTAAACAGGTCATCAAATTATGTTACTTTTCCACATTAGTCCTGTAACTTCAGATACTTTGTCCTCCAAAGAATTGATTAAAATAGAAAATAACAAACTCAGAGAAAACAGTCTCCCGAGGTGAAGATATGAATACGTAATCTCCTTGTAGCATCAAATGACTGTGAGATGGTCTGATTTTGTATCAACACTACTTAAGACTACTTTAAAGAAGTCAACACCATAGAACATTGATATAAAAGATTAAAGTATTTATTAAAAACATAAGGTGAAATATTATTTATGAACTTTCCTAAATTTAAGTGAACAGTGATAATGAGCACCTGACACAGAGGACTAGAATACTTTGAGGTTCTACAGACAAATCTAGGCAGGCTGGATAAATGGGACAAAATCAATTGCATGAGGTTCAGTATCCTCATACGTAGCTTAGGAGGTGCACATTTGATGAGTGGACAGTGAGGTGGATTGAGAACTGGCTGAACGACAGAGTTCAGAGGGTTGTGATCAGCAGCACAGAATCTAATTGGAGACTTGTAGCTAGTGGTGCCCACCAGGGGTCAGAGCTGGGTCCAGTCTTGTTCAACTTATTCATCGATGACCTGGATGAAGGGACAGAGTATATACCCTCAGCAAGTTTGCTGATGATGCAAAACTGGGAGGAGTGGCTGACACAGCAGAAGGTTGTGCTGCCATTCAGCAAGATCTGGACAGACTGGAGAGTTGCATGGAGGGGAATCTAATGCAGTTCAACAAAGGCAAGTGTAGAGTCCTTACTAAGGAGGAATAACCACATTCACCATTACAGGTTGGAGGCTGACATGCTGGAAAGCAGCTCCACAGAGAAGGACCTGGGAGTCCTGGTGGACAACATGTTAATCATGAGCCAACAGTGTGCTTGTGTAGCTAAGAAGGCCAGTGGTTTCCTGGGGTCCATGAAGAGGAGTGAGGCCAGCAGATTGAGGGAGGTTCTCCTTTGCCCTCTACTCTGCCCTAGTCAGGCCACATCTGGAGTACTGTGCCCAGATCTCAGCTCCTCAGTTAAAGAGATACAGGAAACTGCTAGAGTCCAACAGAGGGCTACAGAGATGACAAGGGGACAGAAGCATCTCTCTTACAAGGAAAGGCTGAGGGATATGGGTCTGTTTAGCCCGTAGAAGAGAAGACCGAGAGGGGATCTTTTCAATGATCTTTTCAGTGATGCCCAGTGATAGAACAAGGGGCAACAGACACAAACTGGAAAACAGAAGGCTCTACCTAAACATACGGTGAAACTTCGTTCCTGTGAGGGTGATGGAGCACTGGAACAGTCTGCCCAGAGAGACTGGGGTGTCCCCTTCTCTGGAGACTTTCAAAACCCAACTGGATGCATTCCTGTGCAATCTGCTTTAGGTGAACCTGCTTTGGCAGGGGGAGTTAGACTAGGTAATCTCCAAAGGTCCCTTCCAATTCCTACCATTCTGTCATTCTGTGACATAAATTATTCATGTAACATCTCACAGTCACTCTGAAACTATAATATGTAACATTGCATAAAGAGAGTCATAAACTGGAATAATAACTCTGTTTCATTGTCTAACAACCAGTGCTACTTTGTCAGCTTTCTCTGATTAGGTGAAAGAGAAAACCCAATATAATACAACAGTTATAGTAAGTAACAATTAATATGAATTGAAACAGCTAAGTGTTTAGTGGTTAAACTGAAGTACAATGGTGGAGTAGAAGGACCTCCTGGAATACAGGAACCAGTAGATAAAACTGTAATTGAGGTTCATTTTGCACTCACACTTATCATTAAGGAAAAATAGGACTATCTTGAATTAAAGTTCAGAAAATTTGCCAAAATTAGTATTTTTTCCAGAAGCACAAAAAATGCACAGTTGAACACCACAAGGTATTACAGAGGACAAGAGTTCTGTATTATTAATAAAAGCCTGCAACAGTTAGAACAGGTTATTCTCTTTTAGATTTCTGCATTGCAATTAGCACTGGGTATACTCTAAGGCTGATTTTAAAAGGCTAATTCACAAAATCTCCCTATGTCACATGCCTAAATAATTAGATAGGGTTTGATAGTCTTCATACTGATTTTCCATAATGACTATGGAATTTTAATTCATTCTTAAAAATGACAATTCAGTCAAATGCTATGAAAAAAGGGATTTAAATATGTACTTATTAAATTTACCGCAGATAATAATCATGCAATGAGTTATACACAAGAAAAAGCTTGCTAGTATTCTAAGTCATACAGAATAATTTTTATTTTTATCCATCATAGAAGCTTAATTTTTTTAATGTTCTTTACAGAATAAAGAATTGAAGTTTCAGCAAGAAAACCTTTTCTATAAATAAAACTATTTTTAGCTGAAAAAAACAATATAATTTGCTAAGTTATAAAATACTTGTTATATCTACCACAACTCTTGGTCCTTGTGCTCCCCTCAGATTTCTAGCACATAGTTAATTTACTTAGATAAAACTTGTGTGGTGCAATGACAAATTGTATACATTTTTAAGCTTCCAAAACCAGTGTAAATCCTAATTTTTCAAGCAATAGATACCCCAATGTGCAAGATAGAAAACAGTATTTGTGATTCAGCTTTTGGCTGAAGTGCAAACACACTCTGGCAGTTAAGGACTGTTCATAAATGAAGAGTAGATCCAGAGTGTCCTGAGTGTTCTTCATGTGTACACTGTTGCAGAAATAAGCTTAATTCCACAAAGATTTCTTTTTCTTTTAAAAAAACCCTTCTGTATAATGTCATGATCAAGCATTAAATTAATATCAAATGAAAGACTATTCTGTAATTGACAGTGTTATAATTTCTATTACAACACATGAAAAGATAATTTATTTTCACATACTTTTTCTTCATTCTGGAATACTGAGAACACTGGTAATAGCTGAGAAATAACAGCAGATGAGATGAGAGTAAAACCATCCCCAGATGAGAGTTGCAAACTTTGCTAGTTTTCAGTAGAGCTCATTAGATTGCTAATTATCATAAAGTGATAGGTAAAGAGTGCTCAGAGGTTACTTGTTTTCCAAGGTTTTGGCTAAAACATTGGCAGTTCCTAGAACAAGTAAAAATCTGGGTTCAATAGCAGTCCTAAATGCATACAACAGGAAGAAAGTAGAACAGAGAAGCCCGAATTCAATTCCAAATATTCAAGTTCCATAGCATACATATACATAGCAAACATATTTAGGTCCTCCCAGGGCTACAGTAACACCTCTGATTTCAGCTTAGATTTCACTAAAAGCTGATACAACGTAAGCTCCTATATAACTGTAACATTTTATATAGAACACTGCAGTTGCTAAATCTAATACTTTTTAAATCCTTCACTTCCCCTTTCTAAAAGATAAGAGTACAAGAAAAAATATTTTCAATAATAAACCACTCAAACAGCATCTTGTGGTTTTGTGTAATCCCCATCTTTGACCTCACTCTGAGACCAAGTGGTCATAGCACTATTATTGCAGGAGTGAACCTTCTCTCACTAATGTCACAGATATCATAGCTCATTGTCTGCCCCAATGATAGTGTTCACTGGGAGATAAGAAATATGTTCAAATTCAATTATTTGATTATGATCTAATTAAACAGACATCAAAACACAAATAAGATCTAAATACAAAATTGCAAATCAATCATAATAAGAGCTGGATTGCTCCTACTTGCATCAACTGAAAAAATAAAATAGCTAAATCCACTGCAATTTTGCTGTTTATTTTTAAGGTCTTTTGAACTGTACAAAAACAATGAACTTATCTCCAATAAATACTGCACATATTAGACATAGTTAAATATCATGGCTCACTCCTGAAAGTTGTGGAGCACATGCAGCTGGTTAATTTAGGAAGAATACAGAACATAGGAAACTTTGTGAACCCCAGGAATTCCACCTAAATTGAAGTACAAATAGCATGTGAAAATGAATTTTCATTTTGGTAAAGACAGGAATGAATACAACTTACTAATGCAACTTTATAAAACTCTGGTTCACCAAGATTACAGAAACATATAATTTTGACCTTACTGGCTGCTCAACAGCCATATTATAAAAATTCAATGCCTGCAAATATCTCCAGGTTAATTTTGGTTATGTACCTGCTCCCCCCACTTCTAAACCATGTTTGTGTAAAGCACAAGCCAAAGGATAAGGAATAGATGATGTGGTTTCTGAAGCATGACCTTAACTTATGCAGAAATTTCTGTGCAAAGACAAAAAAATTTATAGATGCCTTTTTTTACCCAAAACAGCATTATTGCCCAAGTTACAGCTTCCAAAACATGGTAAGAACAACAAAATATCCTAGAAGGACTTAAATTAGACCATTATTTTTAGTAAATTAATACAAAATCACCATGAAAAATATGTCTTGAGCCTCTCAGCTCTGGGTACTCTCCCTTTGTCAGACTGAAGTCAGAATGGATGACTGAACTAGGAACAATTTAAGTATAAAACAGGCTCTCTTCACTAGTGAGATGTAAAGTTGTTTTTTTCCTTTAATCTTTTCATGTAAGATTGACTCAAAGAATACATACTTCCCAGCTTTAATGACATGAAAGCCACCTGAAACGTGTATCTTTATACTAGCATAAGGTTCTGACAAAATGTTTTAATCATAGACACGTAGCTCATTACTATTGTAATTCTGCTTCAGTCTTTGCCTTGATTTGTCTACCATGCTGTTCTATTCTACATATTCCTGTGATAGTCTAGTAGTTTAAAGCACATCACTATATATTTCATTATTATTACTTATTATTCTGTAAATAAAGCACATAAACCAATCCAAATTTCTGATTCTCAATGTGGGACCACAGCTCTGGGGACAAAGGTGAATGAGGTGAATTACTTGCCTGCCACTTGGTGCTTTTCCTAAATTAAAACTGCTCTTCCTCATAGCTGAGCTTTAGATGATTACACATTCAAAATGCCAGCAGGCTGAGCTCTAAACATTGCAAGGTGATGAATGCCATCAGCTCTCACCTCTCACTTCTGCTGCTGCAAAAATCAGAATCAGTTCTGTTTAACAACAAAAGCAAACAAACAAAATATTTGAAGAAAATTTGTTTACATTTGGGAAGGAATGGGAAGAGAAGGAGGAGCAAGTCTCATCCCAAACTAATTGATATCACAAAGAGCACTCTCACAGTGTGCTGAAGACCTAAGTTCAAGACCCTTTATCTGTTTCAAGCAGAGCTCTTTTCACTCTCACTTTCACCATAAATGCATTAAATAACTCAAATAAATTAGGAGGAGGGAGAGGCAGATGGGTGGATTCAGATGCCTGGTGAAAAGACACTTATTTTTTTGACCAATTCCATTGTCAAGGCTCCTTATTTCAAGCACAACAGTGCAAGTACCACCATCCAGCTGCTCATGTTTTGCTGACAGGTGTCATGTGCTGTCAGGTCCAAAGAGCTAGCTTTTCTACATGGACCATCATGGCCATGTTAAACTATTAACCTTATGATAGTGTAACTGCTTTTAAGAGTCATATGTCTTCTGTGTGAAACACAGCAGGACCCAAGAAGTCTGAGTCAAAAATGTCCAACTACAGCTACTGGCACCACAGTACTACAGGCAATGTCCAAGAGAGCCTGCGCAGACCATGAAGGGGACCACAGGAGGTGCATCCAGGCTATATGGCAGAAAGGTGATGTCATGCAGCAACTTCTCATATTCACACATATTATCTATGAGAGGGATAGCATTAGGGAGTGAGTGTAGAAGTCTGAGACATGACCTGTAGCTGCATAAGACAAAAACATGAGAAATTGCATGGTATTGCAGAGAGACAAGAGGAAGGCAGCAACCGTCCAGCCTTGGCCAGTGACTGCACTAACAACACAGCAGCATATCAGCATGGCACACCTGGTGGGTATGGACTGAACTCTCTAACCACCCTCGCTGTTAAGTAAAGATAACTAACGGTACATGGGAGGGCATTTTCACATCCACAAAAAATTTACTGGAGAGATAAAGAAATAAAATATAAATGTGAAGAAAAAAGAAGTTGGAGTTGGGGAAGACAAGGTGTTTAAGACACTCCGAAGGATATTTATATAGCCATAATCCTTAGTAATAACCATAGAAACTTGAAGTAAGCTAAGGAAGTTTAAGTTAACAAATAAATAATAAAGATTAATTCTTAACAGGATCTCAATATTTCCCTCTCTTCGGCAACACCTCTGAAGTACCAGGAAGATTAAAAAAAAAAATCACTACAGAAGATTAATATAGAATTGTATAATCAATCATCTTATGTCCATAATTGTCACCAAACATCCTTCAACTTCTCAAATGTAATGCTAGCTCCTGGATGACAATCTTTCCTGAATAATCAGTGGCAAAGCACAGCCCCTTCCTAAGCTGAAAAAGTAATTTGCTCTCCTTTCCATTGTCTATGTATCAATTTTTGTCTGAAAAGATTGTAAGGGTAGTCCACATTAATGGCTAAGTGACAAAGATGGAAACATATTTATGACTTGCTTATTTACAGTCTGATCTACAGCAAAAATAAATAGGAAGGATATATATAAGGAGAGGTATGAGAACCGGACAACAAAGAAAAAAGTGCTCTTTTTAAAAGACTCAGAGACATCAAGGAAGTCCATTTTTACCAAGATATTCCTTAAAATATAGAAATGGTTTTTAATTTTATGTATTAAAATCCTAATGACATGTTAGATGGAAGTCTGAGTACTTTAGACATATCATGGGATCTCCAAGAAATCAGTTAATTAACTTTTCTTACAAACAGGACATATGTTCATGATGCTTTAGGGAAACAGTTCTAGCTCTGAAGACTACTTTCCTTTAATGCAATACAATCTCTCCAGAGCAGTATCAGACTAAAACATATGTGTAAATAGCAATGTAGGAATTTCTAAAGACAATTGTCAAATTAAAAGGAGGACTGAATAATTCACTAAGTAAATTTATGTTGTTACCTGATGTGTTATGTAAGACTCAGTTTAAAAAAAAAAAATATATAAACTTTATGCCTCGAGAAAAATACTCTACCAAGAAAGAAGGAAAGAAAGAAAAATGGAAGAATTATGATAAAAGAGCTGGTGAAGCCTTTGTGAGGGAACTAGGGAAATGTCTGGCTGCACGAGGAGCTAAGGACGAGGGGAGTAGCTGGGAGACAAAGTCAGCATGCCTGGTAAAACAAGGTTAAATCCACTGGCAACAATGAGTAAATCAAAAGACAAAAGTTAAATTAAATGGCAAAGTGAGTTAATTAAATGGCAGCAAAGAATTAAAAACAGGCCAAAACCCAAAAGGCAGCAATGGAAAAGCTAATCAAATGGCAACAGTGAGGTGAAAAGTGGCAGAGTTAATTTATGATAGCACAACTCAGACAGATAGTCAAAAGGCAGGGAAAGATTAAAAGCTGGCAATGCTTATCAGCAACAGATGACATGTAGACTGTGTGGAGAATCCAGAAGGTGTTTTTTGTTAATATGCTGCAATATCCTTTTATAGGAGCTTAGGAAATGTCTTCCTTGGTGCCCAGCACAGCTTGGAGGAGCCAGGGACACCTACAGTTCTGCACTTGCTGGGACTGTGCATTGCATCTTGCCCAGGAGATATGGCACAGACACAACTTTGCTGAGGGGTCTTGGTGCTAATTTCCTCATGGGACAGGAGGGGTGAGAAAGTGAACTCACTTTCCTGGACACCATTTTAGAAGGGACTGTGCCTCAGAGTGGCTCTTCCATATTTTTTCTGCAGCTGACTGTGTTCATAAAATATCCAGACAACTCTTTAGGGGAGGAAAAATAGCACCAAATAGCCTTTCTGATTTGGAAACAAATTATTTGAAAAACAATCACATATTCCTAATTTACTCCCTATTTTTTTACCTGGTTAGTAATGCATAGCCTTCCCATCTAGACTGTGAGAAATTAATTCTATAAGAGCCATCAGTAAAATTTTTTGAAAGCCTTTTGAAAGGTCAAGTACACTAAAGCTACTGTATCATTCCTATCAGTATGCTTTTTACTACAGTAAATACCATTAAAAGATGTGCAAGCAAAAAGCACATTTGTTGTTCCCAGACTGTTGAATTATTTATATTTCCATTCATTGTTTTTTTATAGTTTCCACCAGCTTGCTTGACATCATGACAGTTGCAAAAGCAAAGCCAACAGAGCTGTAGTATGCTAACAGTGGGTTACAGTCAAGCAGAATATTATTGCTCATCTCAAATTCTCCAATCTTTGTACCAAAAAAAGTGAGACAAAACATAGGATGATTTTTTTTGGAAAGAAAACTCAAAGTAGTATATGAGCAAAATGCATTAACTGTCATCCTCTGTGACTAAATATGGTCTTCCTACTTATCAAGAATTGCAGAAAAACAAAGATACAGAAATGAACATGACAAATAGAGGTGTGAATTTTCTGTCTAGTGAGGTCCCATGTTGATCGGCTTGTTCCATTGCTAATGAAAATCAGCAGTTCCTTTTATGGAGCTGAAAACCTACCCAAACCAGGAACAACAGTAGATAAAGTATACAGCTAAACAAAAAGGCCGGTATCTCTAGTACAATGAGCACCAAGACCAACGTTTCTATTTCAAATTGTGCCTTTCAATGTTTCCTATTCAAGGGTGTGAACTTCATCTATAAAACCATCAGTCAATCAGTATTTTGATACATACACCGCAGTATCTACACTCATCTACCACAAGGGTTAAAAATATCTGGTCTAATTATAATGAACATTGATGAAAACTATCTTCATTTAAGGTGGTACATCTGAGAAATGAGCGATCAGAAGAGAATGGAATGGACAAAGGTTGGTGTCTGATCAGCTTCAGAACAGCCATTACAGACATATCTGCTAACTCTACACCAAAAAGGCTTTAGAAAACAATGGCAAAACTTACCAGGACATAAGGATAGTAAAAAGAAAACAGATTAAAACAGACATAGTAATCATGTGTCTAATTTGCCTTTTCCAGGATTCGGTATATTACTGAACTACTGCTGCACCAACAGGAATCTTCACATTAAATCTTGTTCTGAGATTAAGAGATGACAGAGAGTGCTTGAAACTTACAAGTTCATACACTCAATAATAGTTGCATGACAGCAGTGCTTGAGCTCCCCATCCTTCATCTTAAAAAAAATAAATATATTCATAAGTGTTAGACATCCTGTAAATTTAAAGAAATCAAAATTTATGAGCTATACAATTATGACTAGCATATGCTAGAGCTAACACAAAGACAACAAAGTATGTTAGATTTTCTAAAATGTCTGTAACTTTAAAAAGAAAGCCATAAATTAGAAGAGAGTAAGATGTAGAAATAGTATGCTTTTTAACATGAGAAATTTCAGATGTATTTTTTTGTTTTAAAAAAAAATCAGAGCTATTCTTCTTAAGCATTTGTTTACACAAGCTAAAATGTGGCATACTGATTACTTGCATAATTAAGGTACCTCTTATTTTCTTAAAATCAACATTTATCTGCTGCAATAATTACTGTCCATTGAACAATAAGGACAGGCCTTTAGACATTCCTGACAACTGTGTTCAAACTATTATGCTTATTAAAAGAAGATCTATGCCCATAAGATGTGATTACATCACTTCTAGTTTTGTGCCAATGAAAACGAACTCAAACCTAATTTTTCAACATTCAGAAGCTTCAAGTAAGAAAGGAGCACTTACTTATCTGGGTGCAGAAGCTCCAGTGGAGCCAAGTGTCATAATTGCCCAAGCACACGAGAAGAATCTGAACATCTGAGAACACATCCTTTAGATGTAAATACTGGAAAATACTAAGACAGTTTTGAAGACATAGATTTCCTATGACCTTTCACCACATTTGAATTAACACTTCAAAGCTTAGTGATGCTTCTTTTCAAAATAACTGCCACATACAATAGCCACATATAAATGAAAGGAAAAAAAAAAATCCTGTTTTCTAGCAGAAACTGAGAATAAAAATATTCTGTTCTGAGTAAACTTAACTCTCACATGCCATCCAGAGCCCTTCCACATTCTGCAGTATTCACTATTGTTTTCTGTAAGTATAGACTGAATCGTGGATTGCATCTGAAACTCTGGGTATTCTTTAGGTCTAGTGTCTGACTGAGGGATGGTTCTCTGTAATACACGGCTTCAAGGCCAAAACTGGAATTACATTGCTGATGAATTTTGAGGGCCAGTAAGTAGGGAGATGGAAAGATATAAGCTTAACCAAGATATAATTATATTAAAAAACAACTTCAAAAGGTTCAGAAATGGTCACAGGAGCCACTCCATGTGCAGACTTGAGAGCAACCAGACAGTAAAGCACTGATAAAGAGTTAAGCTTAGTTTAATAATGGTAATCTCATCCTGCAGGGAAGTCACAAGGAAAACACCCACAGCATCACAGAATGACAGAATCACAGAATGAATGGGGTTGGAAGTCTTTTTAGACATATTTTTTATTAGTCTTGATTGTTTCATCTTTTTTGGGGGGTCAAGCACTAAGTTTTGTCCTATTTTTCCCTTTGATACATCACCTTAAAAATACATTTCTTTGCTCTCACACAAACTCATAAAGTGAACAATACAGTGAAATCAGGTTTTGGTACGATGATGCCATTTAAACTCTAGTCTTGAACATTCAAATTTGCTGCATAGTACACTCACAAGACTGACATTGTAATACGCAGATTTTCATCTTGTCATTAACTACCTTTACCAATTAAATACCTTACTTGCTACTTACTTACTACTTACCTACTTCCTACTAACATTAACTACCTTAACTAACAATTGGTTACATTTATGCTAATGTGATCTGAACATAACCACTAAATGAGTATTTTTACTTTCTTTGTGAAATTCAGATGATACTCGCTTATTTTACATCTATACTTGGAGAATAGAATAATAAAAATGTCTTAGCACGTTGAAATTCTAAGTTTTCAACACATTTCTTCCTATACTATTCTTCCTATACAAGAGGAGTAGGTCCAGAGTATAATAGGAACACATAAAAATAAAAAAACAACACTCCTTTTTTCCACATTTTACCTCTCCTAAAAGTATTCAGAAAATTAAAAAAGAAAAAAGAAAAATGAAAAACATATGTAACACTTAGTACATTGACAAAAAAAATGCTGTTTACTGTCAGTTAATAAAAATATGAAATCTATTCATAACTGCATTATCTACATAAGCTGGAATCCTTGGTACATTTACACTTTAGCAGAGTGATATTCAGTACTTTAGGAAGAGGAACCTCCATGTTTAACTGTATTAGTTGGCCGTCTGTGGCTGATGGTAGTTGTACCTCCCTGCATTGTTATTCTACTGCATATAAATAAATTATCATTGCAGCAGAGTCATGTACCCTTAACACTAGTTACAGAGTCTGTCTTTTTCAGTTCAATGAGTATTTAGTTATACATAATACATGAGTAGAATTATAGGAAAGAAATACACAGACATGCATAATGAGAAAATGCTCAAGCATGCAAAGGTGGCCAAAGGACTACTGTTTATGCATATATGCTTTTTGCAACATGCTACAAAAGAGCACAGCTAACAGAGGCAGCCCACAGCCTCCACTGCTTATAAAGCAGTTTCTGAGTCCCTTTTTGTAGACCTACTGGGAACAACTTCTGGGATTTTTGGAGGACTCTGGGAACTCTTGAAGACCTCTAAGGTGCTTGCCTCTGCTGGGAGATGATAGCTACAGAAGCCTGTGACTACTGGAGAGCTCCAGCACTAGATGGGACTGCTGAAGACTGTCTGATTGTCCAGCAATTGTGGTGGTGCCCTGCAGGGAATGGTCCTCAAGACCTCTTGGAACAGCAGCTGCCTCCATTACCCCGGCTACCCAGCATGTCTTTGACTCAGCTGAGCTACTGAGAGAGGCTGCAGCTCTCCAGGTTTAGGACTGCAGGAAGTGCATGAAGATATAATGAGTGAATGCAGAAAACTGCCACTAAAATGACCAAGATGTTGGTGCATTTGATATACAAAGAGACACTACAACATTCAGGACTGCTCAGCCTGGAGCAGAACAGTCCTCAAGGGGATTTTATATTAGTGCGAAGGTAGTTGAAAACTGGAGCAGGTTGCCCAGAGACATAATTCAGTCTCCAAGAATGGACACAGTCCTGAGCATTGTGCTCTGGCTGACCCTGCTCTGAGCAATGAGTTGGACCAGAAAATGTCCAGAGGTGCCTTCCTGCTTCAGCTACTCTGTGATTCTAAGACACTCATAGAGTTTTCATTGCATCAAACTTTGGTCCACTCTAGCACTCATGAAACTCCTGTTGCCATCAGTCATAGTGATCATGTGTTTTCCTTGAGTCACAAATGTATGAAACTGAAAATTTATTTATGAAACTAACAGAAAGTTATGTGACATCCAGCCAGTGTGGTGGTTTCATGGAATTATATTGATCTTCAACACACGAGGTGTGAGATAAGGGTTTTTCAAAGTCTAAGGCCTAATGAATTAGTGTTTGGCCTGAGTTTATTTAAGTATCCATACTATCTGAGGTAGGTCCTGGAGCAAATGAACTGTTAACTTTGCCCAGGTTTCCTCTGGAAGGGAGGTAATTTGTTGCAGAAGGAAGCCCTGTAGTGAGAAAGTATAAATGAAAGATGATGTAGGGAACAAGAACCTTCACAGAAATACAAAGCAAGGCAAATTGATAGTAGGGACATACTCATGTAGAAAATAAGATTGCTGAAATGGATATACAGAGACAGCTAAAACACTTGTAGTTCATGTGGTCCAAAAAGGCTTACATATGCAAGTATGATTTCAGACAGTTTAAGCTACCATGGGGAAGTCCGGATGAATGAAGCTCTATCCATCACCTGTAGCTAACTAAATTACCATAAACGCCAGTGGATACTCCTTTGGGACTGACAGAAACAAAGTGTGGCAACCTAAACTCATGTCAGTAAGGAAACACCCTTGCTGTATATTTTGCCATAGTTAACACCAAGGTGCTCTTCACCCAGTGAGCTCTACTACACAGATTTTATGTGAAGTAAACAGCATGATCTCTTAGAGGTACAGAAGCAGTACAAATTATAGCTCAGTTTGTGCCTTTGGGGGAAGCTGGTTACCTAAGATGTCAAGTAGGCAAACAGTTCAAACCAGTGAAGGAAAGAAGAAATGTGTACAAATAAAAAAAGAGGTTGTTACTACCATTTTAACAGTCATGAATTCAAACCTTACACCATTTTAATGTAGCCTAATATATCACTTTCTGTATTACACACATAACTCCATTACCAGATTTTGAAAACTCTAACCATGGGGGAGATGGGGCACTTGATGGTGTGTGTTTATCTTAACCAGATATTATAAATTACAATATAACTTTTTATGGCGTTCACCTGTTCTTAGGTAACATATTCAGTAACTCTTCTATTCACCAAAGTCTATAATTCAGCACTGTTTGGCCCATAAATTCCTATGTGTGCTATTTCACATCTCTTCAGAAGTGTGCCCATGCCCACACTGTCATGCTGAAGATGTACTAGTTCTTTAGCCCTCCCCCCCCTTAGATGACTTCCTTGAGAGCTCATGAGTTTGCTACAGAAAATACTAGTCCTCTCCCCTCACTTCTCCTTGTTCTTCATTTTAGCTTTTCCCCTGAAATTAATGATCTTCTGGCACTTAATTTTTTTTTTTTTTCACCTTCATTGTCTATCATTAATACGGCTGCATGTCTTTCTAGATCATCTCTTTTATTAGTTAGCCTTGTTTTTTGCTACCTTTGTGTCTTTTATTTCTCCAGCACTTTTTAGTTTACATCCAGATGATATTTTTTGTTTTTTAGAGAAAGAATCAAAGCAGTTGTAACTCTGAGCTGGATATTTCATTTAAAATTTTCCTTAATCCTATTGTAATGTAGTTCCTTCTTTTCTAAACAAAGTCTCATTTTCGTACATTGTAGCATCCTGTTTATCCAAGATCAAAGGGCAGTTAAGTATCATAATATCTAATGTGGGTGTTGCAAAGAAATAAACTATTTAGTACGTTGATTACATAAATGCTGTCTTAAGCTCATCCAGTGAAAACTGGTACAATCTGGACTTTAAAATCTGCTTTCATACTACATGTGTTTTATATTAATAGCTCTGCTTGAGCTCTAGTAGAAATCAAATATATTTTTGTTCCTTTCCAAAAATGTTATTTTTGATATAGAATTTAGAACATTAAAGATCCATATTATCAAAAGGAACTCTTAAAATTAACATTGTTATTCACAGTCAGATAGAATGAATAGTTATAAACCAGGTGGATCACTTTTTACACTTTACATTCAGTAATAATTTTGCCAATCAAAATGAAAAATAGATTTTCACAAGTAGGACTAACACAAGATACAATATGTGTAGTAACATCTATTATTACTGATGGAAATCGGTAAGACCCTTTGATAGATGATGGGACAATATGAACTGGAGTTTAGAACCCAAAAAAAAACCTCCACAAAACTTCCTGCTGTAATTGAAATAAATTAAATGGTCTATTTTGGTTGTGCCGTGTACACCACACAATCATAGGTACAGAGGGAGAACTTACCCTTGATTCTGGAGGTTCACCAAAAATCTCACTAGAATATTCTTAGTGTGATTAGTAGGAGATTCTTTACTGCAGAAAAGCTTTCAGTGATCACTTTTTGCTTCTCTATTAGGAACAGAGACAGGCTCTATTCTATTAATTCCAAATCTGTAATTTATAATATAGTTGTGATTTGTCTTCCCCTGGCAGGTGTTAAGATCAGTTCCTGAAGTTTAGGTAGAAAAAATATGATCTACACTCACTGAAAATATAATGAAAAGTTTAGAAAGAACTGCAAGTTTAGAAGAGGATGTGTGTGTCACCACAAAAATCAATCTTAATTAATGTCATGCTATTTTCCTCACTATATTCCTGAATATTTTTGTTCATTCTTATGCATGCTAATTTACCCAAGCCCTTCACCGCAGATTGTAAGTGATGAAGGCAGCACTGAGACTATCATACCAGACTCAGTACTTTTTATTATTTTGTCAAGTATATCTTCATAGTTATCTTTACCATTTTTCCTTATCTTTTTCACAGTATGTGCACTCTTCATTACTTTTACAATTTGTATCACACTCCAGCTGTTATTCAGTGTTTTGACATTTTTGCTATATGGAATAAGATAACCATCACACTGTTTCAGATGTGTCCATCTTTGCCTTCTGACATCGTGTCACAGTTGCATTAACAATGTAATTAAGTAACATGTCAACATGCTGGACCTTATGCATTATTCATCATTTGTCAAGCTATGATCCATCATCATGGCCTAGTGGGAGCTTTCAAAGCACCTCATTTGATCCACTAAATCAATTTGTTGCTGTAGATTAACTTTGCTGTGTTAGTGAAATGCATGCAGTCACAAAGTATACAAAGTTTTACTCCAAATTCTTTGTTATAAATTTTCATATGGACTGATATACACACACCTGTATATGTGTAGATATCTGCATATCTACAGGAGGAATTAAATCGGACCTTTGAAAATTTAGCGCTACTGGACTGTGAGGAAAAAGAGAAACATACGAAGGAGCATGTCCTAACTTCACACCAATCTCTCTTTGCCTAACATGCCAGGATGCCTTTCTGAAGTGTTTCCATGGTGTATCACCCTATTCTGTTATATTTTGACTAGTATTTGTGTGTAACGTTCATGTATCATATAGTGCACATATATCATTGACACAGCTGGTGTAGGCAAGCTAAAGATTCATTGCTGCTAGTATACTCAGAACACCATATCAAAATTGTTATATTCCTAGTCTTAATAAAAAAAGCTTAAAAAGACAATTGCTTAAAGTATTTCTGTAAAGTATGATGGCAGCCATATGTAATTTCCAATTATATTCATTCCCTCTATATAGTCTGAAACTATAAAGCCCTCTTTAAGGGAAGAATATGAGATATTCTTATTTTCTTTTCCTTCTAATCTTTGGTGTTTTATCCCTTGTCCTCCATGTAGGGTCAACTTTGTACAGTTACATATTTTGTTTCTGGTATTTGGTGTGACATGTTTAAAATTTACAGAATGATGTAGCCTGCAGTGAATACATGCATTTGATAGGTGAGAACTTAATAGGGTTTCTGGAACCCAGATCTGCACAGCACTGAGGCTTTCAACTTGCTAAGCTGTTTTGTTTTGTTTTTTTTCTGCACAGTGTTTTTCCTGATCTGCTCAAAGTAAGGATAAAAGGAATTATTTCACCAATTACTTTTTTTTTAAGGGAAAGGAAAATAACATCTGTGAGATCACATAACATTTACAGCAGTACAAATAAATTATTTTACCATTTTAATATTGTATATGTATAGTGCTACCTGGGTAAAAGTGGGGTAAATAAGTATTTATAAAAAAACAGGACTAAAAATAGGACTATAAGGAAATATTAAAAATATCTATCTACATTAAATAATACATACAGCAGTTATATGACAACTTGAGCAAAATGTTTCCAGAAAAAAAAACACCAACCAAACAAAACCTTCCATGACATCCTTGTGTGTCTGTGTGATTGAACATGATAGCTATCTTATGTACGAATTGTTCTAGATGCTGAAACTGTTGGCAATATGCATCAAAGAAATGTGACCAGTAAATGTCTCCAGAGAACGGCAAGGATGCCATTCTAAACTCTGTGAACAATGCAAGGTCCTTATCATTAAAAGAGGACAAATGAAGAATAAAATTAGACACCTAGTGTGAGCCAGATGTCTACAAGCAAAACTAATTACACCTAGATTTTTTACAGAAGATAAGAGACAGAGAAAATTTCTTCTTGGTATTTAAGTGGAGAGCTCAAAATGATAGGGTAATTCTCTGGATATCTGAGTGCATAATGAGGAGAGCTTTCAGACAGGGTTTATGCTACTTCTAAAAAAAGTACAGTACACATGCTGGTAGATCTTTGATGACTTGAAGAACCACGTGATTCTTAGATAGAATACTTTATGATCAGTTATTGTCCATTTTGATCTAAATGTGCCATCAAGAGCTCTGTTAAGATCTGAGCTTCACAAAGAGACAAGAGAAGAAAGGAAAATTAAGAGCTCAGTAAAGTCCTCTTGAACCATATTTGAAACAGAACTAAAGATGTGTTCTACAAATGTACAGTAGATAAGCACTCAGATCTGCAGGTACCAATTAACAAAGAAAAGCAGCAATTGTCTCATCTTTGCCCAAGAGTTCTGCTTGCCCTTTTATGTCCATGCACTAGTTTTCAACAATTGTTCAATCAATTACTACTGCCCATTAATAACTCTTCTAGCTATTGGTATACCAATGAAGGTATTATGCCACACTATAGGCTCTTTTTTTTTTAATTACATAAATATACATGAGGAGAAAATGGTAAGCGCTTAAAACAATCTTGTAACAGAAGCAAGCAAAGGTCACATTACTTCCTCTCCCAATAAAATGGGCAATGGAAAGGTTTGAATTACAGTTGTCTAAATTACTTTAATTCCAGAGTTTTACAGCTTCAAAGTGAATGATCTTCCAACTTAAGTCTATAAAATGTAACTATATGTAGACATATATGTATACACACATGTACACATGTATTTGTATATATATGTTTAAGAATTCACATCAGAATGTTTCATAAGATATTCAAACATACTAATGGGTCCATAATCAGAATCCCTCTTCTTTGCAATTGAAATAATTAGAGATTTCATGTTCTGATCACTGTGAGGTGCTAATTATTTTTTTAAAAGAATAGTTGTAACCAACAGAGTTAATCATATAGTAAAGTCTGGTTTCATAAAATTAGGGTAAATTGTTGAATAAACCTATGCATTTAATACCACATTCACCTCAGTGCTTGGGGAATCAGAGAAAATAGAGTATTCAGGTGAAAAGAGGAAAAACCTAGGAGAATAGAAATTTAACTAGAAACTCACAAAGAACATAGTGAGTTTATTTCATTGTCCTGTATATCAATCTCTTGAACAAAATTTGTTCTATATATGCTTGATTACAAATTCTACGGGTTTTTGTTTGATTGTTGTTTTTTACTGGGACCTTTTTATAGCTTTATCTAATTATCTCTAATAGTAATATTTTTAACAACATTGCTTCTAAAATAAGTGTTTAAACATCATGGGGAGATATCACAAATATGATTTTTCTGTATAAAGCACATAGAAATCTTGTGTGTGTTATAAAGCAGAGGACAAAATGTGTTTTTCTAAGCAACATTATTCCACAGAACAGACACTTGTTAATTCATTACAGATTTAAACAAATTAATTTCAAAATTTAGCATCAACCTTTCAAAAATTCTGTTTCACAAAGATTTCTAGTAGCTGATTGCAATTTACTCTATATGTTCTTAAAAAAGAGTTTTGGAAAGCACCAGGATATCTGAGAGCCATTGACTCCTACTGAATATGAACACAAAGCCTGAAAATATAGATTTTCATTACATCTGGTATAAATGCTGGAAAGACAAGGAATTAAATAGTTTATTCAAGAGTCCAAGGTGTTCATGCAGTTTGAAGTCAAACTTAACTTTATCCTTATCTCTTTCTACTCTTCTATAACTGACTTTATTTTAGCCTTCTCAGACCCTTGCTAACCCCTTATGTTTCATAGTTTCTGAAATGTCAAAAAATATATTCTCTTTCCAAATCTCATATTTTACATCAAAGCTTTGTTCTGCATAATTTCTCCTCTGTTGTACTAACAATCTCTCCCTACTTTTCCTAATCAGATTTACTATCCTAGAGATAACGTTTAGCTTGTTTTATGAACTCTTTTACCTAGGAATAAACTCTTCCAAGTGTTGTAGTGGCTTGCAGTATCAGCAATAAAATATCCACTGACAGTCTTAGAACATAAGAGATGGAAGGCATGCAGGGAGAAGCAGTAAGATGCCCTCCATTCACTGAGACTTCATGTCTGCTAGCCTAGCTATCACTTCACAGAACTAAACTTTTTTTGCAATGGAAGAATAAGAAACTAGTCTGCCTACAGCCATACACACACAACTGCTAGGTTAATGGCATGCTACAAATATCAGCATCTTTAGGAGCAAGTTTAGTAATGTAAAACCATTTAACGTCCAGAAATAATGTTTCATTTATATATTTAGTTTAATGATACAGTATTTTTAAACACTCTTCAAAATTGTATGTCACTACACCATTCAAGTGCGAGATTTTCAAAATGGTATCAAAATCATCACTTCAAATTTAAGAAGTATCATCAGAAGTATCTATCAAATGGAAGAATATAAATAAAATCTCACTATGTTCTATTTCCCACCTACTGGATGTGCAGTAAAGCATAAGTAGTGAATATTAACTATTTTCTACTTTTACAGTGTTATTTATCTCAGAGCATTATCATTAATCATTCAACAGCAAAACAAAACTGTGTAATAATTAAAAATAAGTACGCAAATGAAACCTTGCATATCTCATCTGGCATATTTATACATTTTCTCATTTTTATATTTTTCAATGTGACAAATAAAGGATAGGAGAGGTTTTTAGCAAGGGATAATATTTAATATTATCTTAGGCCAAAAAAAAGCAGCTTCGTTTTTCCAGTTAGATCAATAATAAGTATTTCCTGTAAATCCTACTTTTTTTTTTAATATACATTTATAGAAAATGAAAACATTCTATGGTAATACTTTTTACAAAGAAATATATAATGTACATTTTATTTATGTGAACAGTTTAATATAGAACACTGGTTATTTACTTAAAGTCTTTATCTCTTGTTTGTGTTACAAATATTTGACTGTATGCATGCAATGACTGTGAGCACACAGTGAAAAAAAAAAAAGGTGTAAATAAACAATGCCTCTCAGTGTTAAAAAACAAATAAACAAAACCAAACAAAATGCAAACAAACTAAAACGAATTTTAACCACAACCACAATTAATATTGCCGTTTTTTTCTGAATAATATGCATTTAAATAACATGCAAGATGGAATGAGCCTAAAACATTTATTTCCCAATAGGCAGGAAAACCCTGCCTAACACAGCCTCTCTCCAGTAGCTCCACACCGCCTTTGTACTGGGGAGCCTGGACTCAGCACTGGTCTCTCACCAGTTCTCAGCAAAGTGGAAGGATCACCCCTTCGATCTCCTGCTAACACTTCTAATGCAGCTAGAAGATTAGTTATATCAAATAAAGTTGACCATTACCTAAAAAAAAATTAGTCATTGACAACTAAATAGCATTATATATTTATAAATCAATATGAAGATCATGAAAACAAAACAAACAACAAACAAACAAAAACTAAAGGAACATAATACTGTAAGAGCCTGATAAACTCCAGCTTCAAAGACCAGTCATTTTAGGGCCTCCTCATGAATAGGAGTCCAGTCCCAGATAGTCCTTTTGCACATAAGATCATAGAAAGGATGTGCAATGATGGAAACATTGGGAATGTGGTTTTTCCAAAATACTAACAATCCAATCCCACGGCATGTTGTAGCTCCTTCTTGTTTTTAGGCACCTTGATACGCCCAAGGGCAACTAATTATCAGGAGGAATGCATGTTGTGCCATTGCACCAAACACCCAAAAGCTTAACTTCTAGTGAGGGTAACTGTATCTTTTCAGTTGCAATTTGAAGCCACAAACTTTCCAGGTGAGCCATATCCTTTGCCTGAGTCTGTCCTACCCTGACCAAATCAGGTCCTCCAATTAGCACCTCATCAACACTGGTACATTTAAACTACCCCTTCGGGGGTAATCCTTGTAAATTCCTGGGTCAATGCGTATTTTTTTTTGTGATCCTACGAATGCTACTGTCCCTGCACGGCAGGGCGGCCGGGGTGCCAGAGTCACGACAATGACTCTCAGGAACAATAACAAAGCAATTTATTAGTTCTCCCTAATGAAGCAATCAATAAACAGTACGGATAAAGGTGTTATTTTCGTAGGCGATTATTTTACGGCGCAACTAAATTACGAGGAAAAGGAAGAAAAAGTTATTAGAAAAGAGTAAAAGATAGGGGGAGTGAGAGAGGGAAAGATAAAGAGAAAAGGTCCTCACTGACTTGCGGAAATCTGACTCCACAAGCAGGACAGCTGTAGGTATGTTTATTCAGCGCTGGATGCAGGGGAGGTCGCCCCACCATAAAACGCGCGTGCCTCAGGCAGCCTCGTGCAGCTTTTATAGAGTTAAACATTTAATATTAATCATTTAATATTCAGTGGGTTTCATAATGCGACTATACATATGCATCATCTATCCACGCTTCACATGCTCCCCTTTAAGCGGGTGCAGTATTTTTTGTTGGTGGTCGTCGGGGGTCTTGAGGATGAAGTAAGACGTCTTCCTCGCAGCTAAACTTTTGACCCTGGTCCCCTGCGCACGCTCTGTAGGTACTTGGAAGACCTTTAACCCCCCTCCTGGTTTTTATCAGAACTGTCCATGCCCGATTCCTCCCCCTAATCCAGCAATGGTGTAACAAGGCTGAAAGATAACAGTGGTGTTATCTTTTCCTTCTTCTTGCTCATCCTAAAACTATGAGTTCCCCTTTGTCACTCACCACCCGTGGATCCAGCGACATCTCACTGGATTAATCCAAGTCTTCCGTGGTGGGTGCACACCAATCAGTATTTTTCTGTCCCTTTATACCGTTGAGATATCTGGGGGGCATTGCCAGTTTCCACAGGAGGTGGTGTTGATTTGCATGAGCCCCATGAGCTAGAAGTAGCGTGGTGCCTGCCATCCACCTCCGCCATGGTGCAGTCTGCAGGAGCACTTAAGAAAAGACAGAGTCCCACCTCTGCAGAACTTATCTCTTCCTTTTGCTAACACCCATCTGCAAGGACCCAAGGGCGGAGCACAGAAACGTTGGAAGCAATCAACACTTCTCCCCTCCCGAAGACCTGTCCTTTCCACGCAAGGTTTGAGGCACATAATAGCCAGGCTCTTACGAATACATATCTTATGCAAAACGTTTTAATGCTCTTTTCTGTCTAGGTATTGAATGAATATTGATGAATAATGTTTTACCTCCTCAGAAGGACTTCCTTGCAAGAAAAATCTTAGCTTATCACGGTAATAGTCTGTGTGAGTTACAAACAAGAACTCCGGGCTTCCTGAAAATCAGCTCACAAAAATGTATCCTGCTATCTTCTTCTCTCATCAATTATTTAGTTGCCGTAAACATACAATCATAGCTACGGTGCTAAGACCTTTGTCAGGAAAGGCTTGAAATGTAGATCTGTCTACACGGCACAAGAAGTCACTAAAGCTCTCACACAGTCTTAGTGGCTTTAGTGCCTTTGTTGCCTATCCTCTGTGTGGTCCTTCCCACTCCTGTGCTTTGGTTTGCCAATTACTACAACGCAAGTTTTGTCCGGATAAATTAGGAATAGGTTCTGTGTCATAAAGTGGACATCTGAGGAGAACTCTCAGCTAGTGCCAAAGTACTAATGACAATAAGCACAGTAGAGTCATGTAAGTGTAGAGCTAATTATCTCTGCTGGGATATCCAGCTAAGTAGCATAACTGTCAGGCTAAACTATTGCAGTTGTAGAACTTTTGCACCATTGTATCCAGAACTGCATTTGTTTGGACCTCTGCGGGAGGACCACAGAGCATCATGCTGTGCTGCAAAGGTTTGCCTTGCAGTGCCTTAGTGGTTCAGAAATGCTTCAGGAAAATTGGAAGGAAGATGTTTTATTGCTGCAATGGATAATTATAATTTATTTTTGAACAGAAGAAGGATTTTTTTTCACAGCATATTCTTGCACTGCTGATGTCCTGAGTTTCCTGTTTCAATCAATTCAGATTAGATTCTTATTAACAAAAGGTCTGGGCCTCTCTTTCTGATGCAGCATGCTCTGACTGACTTCTTAAACTTTAGAAATCATCTTTTTCATATTTCTAAAAAGAAAATTTCTTTCATTTCCACCTATCCTTATGTCTGAGCTTAAAAACAATAGGTTGAAATTCACTAGAACAATTTGCATGGAATTTGGAAAAAAATGCTCTACAGATTTCATCTTTATTAGTCTGTGTTAAGGGTTCAATTTTAGGAAGCCAAATAAATGGCTTGGTAGTGGCAGTTGAAATTAAAGCAAAACCTCTGTGCCCTTCAGACCTTTGAGATTAATGTTTTGACAAAGAATTCACTGCCACAAAATATATGCAAAAATATGCCAGGCCTATATCCCTGTGAGCAAAAAGAAACACTAAATATTATTAAGCTCTTAGTACTCCTGTCCTTGAAACAAGCCTGATAAATCTGAGGACTATAATTATTGTATGTCAACTATTTGGCTTTTCTTTGACTCTGGCTTTGTTTTTCATTGCAAGTATCTACTTGGGCCTAATTACTGTCACTTTGCTGCTTTGTTGCAATTTTAATCTAATCTATATGACTGAATTCAATGGTGGTTTTCTTGTTGGTTTTGTTTGTTTATTTCTCCTTTTTTTTGTTTGTTTTCTTTATCTTCTTTCCTATTGACACATGCAGAACAGGAAAGATAATCATGCAAAGACTTCAATTTATTTGTAAGTAAAATGCTTAGTTTGGGTTATCATTTTATTTTTTATCTAAAGCATGTAACTTGAAGCATCTATTATGGCAACAGCACACACCCATAAGATTGATTTGTTTTCACAGAGAACTTATTTTAAAATGTAATATGCACTAGGTTTGTTATTTGTACTGACTGCTATGATTTGTGGCTTAATGAAAGTAACTCCAGGCAAGGCAGACATACTGTGTGACTGATAGTGAATTATGTAAACATATTACCACTAAAAGAAATGTTATCCAGGTTCATGTTACATGAAATGATTTTTCACTCTTAGAAGTTTAAAACTCCAATAATTTTCACCCCATGTATGTTTTAGGTAAACACAACATTTACAGGGGAAGTGGCTAAGTATAAGGAAGTGGCTAACTGACAGTATAGCGTTCTCCAGTTATTTCCCCAAATAATTTTAAAATATCAACTCTATGGACATGATCACAGTCATATTTTTAGACTAACTGGCCTAATAATTTTTAAATAAAACATTTTTTTCAATATTTCATTTTTTTACCAGTCCACTAAACGTGATCTCAGAAGAAAAAGGTGTTTACATCAGAAAGTCATTGAAGGATTTTGATAGTCCTGCAAACTACTTCTTTTATACTTATCATCATATTCACTGCTAATAATCATCAGCCTTTTAACAGCAATCACATGAATCTGAGAAACTTCAGCATTTCAGTCAGACAGCTTTTTCTATTTCTATCTTACTTTCTGGTGGTGCACATAGTATTTGTAAAATAGAATCATGATGTGAGTTTTGCCATTTTTCACCATTTACCACATGCTTCACCATCCTAATCCCAGCAATGTGTTGTTTACAAATGGAGAAAACTCACCTAAATGAAACCAACTCAAGAGCTCATTCTGATTGTTTTGTTTACTGTAAATGAGTCTTACTTTTAAAAGATCTTAGGCTGACTTCCCTTCCTTAGTGTTAATTTCCTCATGAGCACTGAACTGGAGGATCAGTACTTTAGTATGTAAAGATAGGCTCTTCCCACCTAAATTTAATGGAACAGGTAGAAGCCGTAAGACATTGCAATTACTGCTTAATTGTCCATCTGATTAATTACTCATTATTTGCCTAAATGCTTATTTTCCATATCTCTCATTAACTGCATAATTGCTAAATTGCCATATGGCTTATACTTTGCTCATTTACTGCCCTTTCTTTGGAATCTGTATACTCGTACCTCCATAACGATATTTTCCTGCCTTCTCTGTTCTTCCCACATCAGTAGAAATCCTTAATTTTACTACTTTGCTATTCCTTATGTTTATCTCAGAACATTGCTTCCACTTTCCTTATCCTTTTCTTGTATTGCTAATTCTATATAATAGAAATTAATTCAATTATGATTCCTTCTGCACTTTTATTTCTTTCCCCTACATTTTGCTTCCCTCTCGGCTGATCAATAGGCCTGAAATAAGCTGCCTTAAGTAAAAATGGTTATATCAGTATGAATTAAAAATGGCTTTAAGAGTCCTTAGATAGCTAATTTTAGAGTCAAGTAAGCTAATGTGAACTGCATACATTGTAACAAAATTAGCATAAGGGATCTTTAGGGATTGAGCTAAAGTCACAGTTAACATGACAAGTAACTGGAAATTCTATACATGAAGCAGGGAAATTCTAGACATGAGTTTCATAGTAGCACATGCAAGCTCTGCAGTTGTAGAGTTTTCTGTTCTTAACTCCAGAGGTCAACGTACAGACAGGTAGAGCCAAGTACTACTTTTAATAAACGTAGAAAACCTGCTGTATTGTTGCTGGCTAGGGCCTGGCAGCCGGAAGATATCGCGATGTACGGGAAGCTAGGACCCCTCTCCCTACAGCCTGATAGCCAGCGGCGCTTAGTTATGA
>JANHFX010022308.1:45747-68673 GCA_027560015.1 Chloroceryle amazona
GTTTTTTGGACCGCGCGGCTATTGGGCGGCAGCCGTGCGCTTTCGGTGCCAGATTGCTACGCCCGAATTGCAACACTGTATTTTCTATTCTGAACAATCCTGCCAGTTTCAACTAGACAACAAAGTAAAAAAAAAAAAATACTTCTATCATGTTCTAGAAGATGGGAAGGCAGTCTCTAAATAGTTTATGGGTACAAAATTATCTATAGGGTGTTATAAAAACTGTAAGGAAACTACTAAGCTGGCATCCTAGCAGCAGAAAATGCTCAGTTTGAGCAAGCATTGAGTCCCAAACAGATTAAGCCTCACAGTTCAACACACTTGCTACTACTCTTGTTGTAGAAGTTATACATACGACTAATTTCATCACATTTTTTCTTTGTATAGGCAGGTAGGCAAACATAACTCAGTCTAAAATGAAGTTTCCTTCAGTCTTGTTTTATGCTTTTTTTTTCTACTAAATGCTTTTTAGAGGAATCATTGAACTTCAAAAGTCAAAAATACATTGCCAACTGAGGATTAAAAAAGTTGTAGCAAGTTACAAAGATGAAATATAACTACTCCAAATTTTTTGTTTACAAAATCCCATTAACCATCATTTCATCTTCCAAATCTCTTCTTATATAAATAGATGTTCAACAGCCAGCCTAGATGGTTTATGAGATCTCTGCACTCCCATAATTCCATGCTAAATCTTATCAGTACAAACTACTTGTTTACTGACTTGAACTGAGCAAACATTCTAAGATTTCCTTTTGTGGGATGTGCATGCTAGTTGCCAAATGGTTTTAAAGAAAAAAAAAAGATATGTGCAAAACTTCTGCTGTCTACACATAACTGCCCCACTAACCACAAAGGAGATTAATTCATCTCCACAAAATATTCATTTTGTTCCAATCTGCCTACCTGAGCTTGTTGTATGAATTGACAGAGACAGACCTTGCTGAGAATTGCAATATAACACTAGGAAGCTTATTTCCAGAGAGCAGAGATTTTATCAGTCTGACAAGACTACTGAATTCAAAACCACAATTTTAGTATGTAACCAATTGAGCATTGTGGAGACATAAAATAGTTCTGGTTTAAAAGCTTATATACTTTTTAGCACTTACAATAATAAATCGAAGCAGTACTTGTACATCATGGATGCTCATGTCATAGAAAGAAGAGTGTATCAGCATCTTGACCATCAGGTAGAAGTTCAAGAGGAAGGTTTTTGTCCCTATGCCTAATGAATTATTTAAAAATCTGTCTCACAAATAAATTGTGTGGCTGTTACTCCTTAGGACTGCAGATATACTTTCCCATTGCATCCTCTGCAATACCATGGAGTCAAAATTCCAACCCCAGAATGTCACATCCATCAGGTACCTGATGAGCGCTGTTTCTCCATTGCGGGGAAAACTTCTACAAGACACTCTCTCAGTGCTACACACAGCATATGTGGAGCTGCCATCTATGAGCAGCCATTCTGAACCTGTCATACCCATACAATCACCGAGTAGCCTCAGATTAGCTGCCAGTCCACTTCTGCCCCATGCAAAGCAGAGGGTGAGGCCTCACATCTGCCCTAGCCCAACAGGATGTCTGTCCAGTATTTTTAGGGCAGCCCCTGGGCTTTGCACAGTGCTGCCAGGCTCAGGCAACCCTGCATGCACATGTGAAAAACCAGGAAAAAATGCCAAACCAGGAGTATGTGTATGCGAGGGCAATAAATTTATCCCCAAAGAGAACCCCCAGAACAACCGGGTGAACCAGAAGACCCATCTGATGGGTCTGTGAATCAGAAACCATTTTGAAGGAAGCCTCACATGGAGGGAAGAGAGAAAGGGACTGAGGCAACAGCAGGCCCTTAGTGGCTGCCATGCTGATCCCTTTTCCTCAAGTTGATATTGTTCTATGGAAAGTTTCAAAAATTTCCAGCACCTGCTTGAGGAAGAAAAAGACCTGTGCTGCCACCAAAACTGTCCTACCCCAACCTTGCATCCTTTTTCATACCTCTGTCAGGTGAGCTTGCCTTGAAGGTCTGGAGCAGAGAAGATAATTTCACTGAGTCCCAGAAAGTCTGTTCCTGTAAGATTCTTCCCTTGTGCCAGCTAAACTCCCTGAAGAAACTGCTGCCCATTTTGCATCTTCTTCTTGGACACTTTACAGTTCCTGTGGCTTGTAAAGAAAGCTGAGATGTTTCACTCAGGACACCAGGAGTACAATCCTGGCAAGATGCCCCCTGAAGCAACAAGGATGTTGAAATGGACCCTTCCATATGCAGCATGACAGTAAGTGCAAGTATGATGACAGTTCACAAAGACAGTGCACCAGTCATAACAATGACATGTGCCTCCTGTGTTTCTTCTAAGTTTTTTTTCCAGTTTAACTTGGATAAAAATGGCTAATGTGAGGTGAATAATAGAGAATGAGAAAGTGAGCAGATACATCATAAAGCTCACCATAATAAAATATAATAAATTAAATTAAAATAAAGAGATAGCATATGAACATTGCATTAGGTTAGAAATTAAAGAAAAAAATATTTCATGAAGGAAGTGAATTGTAACCTTCATTTGTAATTCTAGGACAGGAAAATGGAAAGTTTATGACAATATGTTGCTGAAATACACTAAAAGCTTGGGAAACTTTCAAGAAGAAAACTTATTAATCATAAAATGTACATGTCAGATTTTACTAGTAAGTACCAAACAAAAATGGCATGTGTTGCTGATACCCACAGTAGCAGATTGTCAAGATGCTAGCACATATCTACCTGCAAATTCTCAGGACAACCAGATCTGAAATAGAGACAGTGATTAAATCTTGGCAACTCACAGAGGTGGGACAAGACAGAGAGATTAACTGCTGTCATCCTGTGACTGGTACCAACAAGACACATCCAAAACCACTCCTAATAAGAACCCAGGAAGTGTGGAGAGAGGCTCAAAAAGTGATGTCTCCTCATCATCCATATTATTGCGTCAGCTCTGGACAGACTGCCCAGATAAGGTTGTCTTTATGCCTTCCTTCAATGCATTGCACTGACCTACTGCAATATTATCTTTCATGGGACTTTTCCAGCCACTCTTCCCAACCCTATAGCATTGCATGGGGTTGTTGTGATGCAAGTGTACACCTGTATCTTAGATACAGCATAAATGAAGATGTCTTATTGTATCAACAGATAACAAAAGACATAGCATTTTCACTTTCTTAGAGCTTAATGATATATGTGCTCTGGTAACAGTGTCAAAACCCTGTGATGATCATGACAGCCCATCATCCTTCAGTTCAGAGTTTCTTGCTTTTTTTCACAACAGATATTATGCTTAACAGATCAGTCTTTTAACAGTGTTTCTTTCCAAAGTGAAAATGGTATTTAAATAATACTTATGCATGATTTGTACCACAAAAGAGATCTTTGAAATTACACACATACTTAATACAGTTATTTATGCATGATTTTTCCAGAACACTTAAATAAACATGAGTGCCACAAGATTGCTATTTTTGTAAATGTTTCACTAAAACACACAAAATCTTGATTTATATCCTGCCCACACAGCAAGCATTTTATGCTTATGTTTTCATATTTATTAGCATTATTATTACTTTCTACTAAAACAGCTTCTGAGGACTGAGGCTATGAGACCTGAATTCTGATTTAACTCTGTGGCTGGTTGTGCATTAAGCAAATGAAGCTGCTTAGCTGGTGCTGTGTACAGTTTTATTCAACTTAAATTAAAGGAAGAGATTAGAGCTTGTTTCCACAATCAGGCTGATTTGTAATTAAGTCTAAAACTGATACATATACAGTATTTATGATACTCTTGGGGAAAAAAACAAAAACGAAACAAAACAAAACAAAACAAACAAACAAACAAAAACACAAAACAAAACAAACAAAAAAAAACCCACAAAAAAAAAAAAACAAAAAACAAAACGGAACAAAACCAAACCAAACCAAACCAAACCAGAAAAGATTCCCTATAACAAGAAAGCCTCTATAAAATCTGTTTTGGGTAGGTCTGATAGGAGATGATAAGGATGCGTTGGAATTATCCTGTGATTTATATTGTCTGCCACTTGAAGAGAAATAAATCAGTAGCATATTAAAAAAATGTATGTATCATATAAAAGATAAATCAATTGTCTTTTTCCTTGTCTCACTGAAGTATTTTACAAATGGTATTTTAATAGTTTTGTATCATTAGCAAACTTGCTGAGGTACACTCCATCCCTTCATCAAGGTCATTGATGAATATGTTGAATGAGACTGGACCCAGCACGGGCCTGTGAGGAGCACCACTAGCTACAGGTCTCAAACTGGATTCTGCATTGCTGACCACAACCCTATGAGCTCTGTTGTTCAACCAGTTCTCAGTCTGTGTCACTGTCCAGTCATCTAACCCACATTTCCTCAGTTTACCTGTGAGGATGTTATTGGAGACAGTGTCAAAAGCCTTGCTGAAGTCAAGGTGGACAACATCCACTGCTCTTCCCTCATCTATCCAACTACTCACAGGCTATTGGATTGGACAAGCATGATTACACCTTGGTGAATTTATGCCAACTATTCCAAATAACCTTCTTTTCCTCCACATGCTTAGAGATGATCTCCCCCTTCTTAAATGTTACCACGGATGTGCTACCATCAATGCTGATGGCCTGGCCTTGGCAAGCGGAAAGTTCATCTTGGAGCCAGCTGGCATTGGCTCTATCAGACATAGTGGAATCTTCTAGCAGCTTCGCACAGAAGCCATCCCTGTAGCCCTCTTGCTACAAAAACCTTTACAAACAAATCCAATACAGTAGTATAGAGAAGAAAAATTGACCTGCATCATCATGATAAAACTTACAACCCGAGGTAGATAAACAAACAGTTTTTTTCAATTAATCAGTAGACATCCCATAAATCAATGACATGAAAGGGCAAAATGCTGCACAGGCAGTGAGGAGTGTGAGAAACAGCCCCGCTGACACCAAAGTGAGAGGAGCAGGGTGAGGAGGTGCCTGAGGCACCTCAAGAGAGATTCCTCTGCAACCACTTGAGAAGGCTATGCTTGACCAGATGGATATGCTTTGAAGGAAGCTGCAGCCCATGAAGACCCCCATGCTGGAGCAGGTTTATCTTTGAGGGCTGCAGCCTGTTGGAAGGACCCACACTGGAGCACAGGAAAAGTGTGAGGAGAAAGAAGTAGCAGAGAGGAGCTGTCATGAACTGACTGCAACCCCTCATTTCCCATCCTTCTGTGCTGCTTGATGATGGGAGGCAGAGGAGTTAGGAATAAGAGCCAGATTGGTCCTGGGAAGAAAGTGTTCTTAGTTTTTCTTTGTTTCTCACCATCCTATTCTAATTTTGATAAGCAATAAATTAACTTACCTTTCCCCTAGTGGAGTCAGTTTTGCTGGTGACAGTAATTGGTGACTGACCTTATTGTCTTTATCTTGACCCATGAGCTTTTTTTCTTCCTCTGTCAATCCTGTTGAGGATGAGAGCAGCTGGCTAGTCAACCCACCAAAATGTCGTATCTGGAGAAAGCAATCATTTCAGTAATAATTTAAACATGAGATACTTTTACCAATGATTTCTGGTTTGCCACTGAAAGGACAACCCAGATGATCCTTTATGTATACCCTCTGCTGGTCTCCATACCATCATTTGCATTCACATAGTTGTCTGCGAGCTGGTATGGGATTCATCAGCCTGAGAACTAATCTCATAAAAATGAAAGCAAGTTTTCACATCAGCAATTTATTGACCCTCCTCAGTACGTAGATTCATGACTATTTGTGGGCAAATCAGTTTTTATCTAGACTAAAATACTTTAAATATCCAAGTACAGCTTTTTATGAAAGAAGAAAAAACTTTGCTGTTTAAAGATGCTTGATATATAGGATTTGGATATACATCACATCTTTCAATAACTTTTTGCAGAGATACATAAAATATCAACTACTGTAAATAAGTAACAGATGAGGTGATATGAAGCACCTAACAAATAATTTTCTAGGAAAAACAGTCATATTTGCTAAATGCAATATCATATATCCTAAAATGTATACTTGCTTTCAAAGGCAACTCCAATCTCGTTAACTCTGGAATTTACTGGTTTTGGAAAGACAGACAGAACAAGTAGTCATCTGCAAAGTTAATACAATGTATTTTTTGTATAAAAATCTGAATTCCAATTATAGATCTTCTTCGTGTCCATTTTTTTTTTTTTTACTAAAAAACCTGAACACGAACATGAATTTCAGAGAAAATACGACGAAGATAAATTAAATGGGATAAATTAAATGCGAAAGTATGCTATCATAGGAAATTGTAGAAATTCCATAATGCTGGAGGACAGGTTTAGATCCCTGTGAAGGAGATATTGCTTATCACACAGGATCACACAGGATGTCAGGGGTTGGAAGGGACCTTGGAGAATTTCGAGCGCAACCCCCCTGCCAGAGCAGGATCATATAATCCAGCACAGGTCACAAAGGAATGCATCCAGGCGGGTTTTGAAAATCTCCAGAGAAGGAGACTCCACAACCTCTCTGAGGAGCCCGTTCCAGTGCTCTGTGACCCTTACAGTAAAGAAGTTCCTCCTCATGTTAAGGTGGAACCTCTTGTGCTCCAGCTTACATCCATTCCCCCTTGTCCTATCACAGGGCACAAGTGTGAAGAGGCTGTCCCTTTCCTCTCGACACTCAGCCCTCAGATATTTATAAACATTTATCAAATCCCCTCTCAGTCTTCTCTTCTCCAGACTAAAGAGATGTGTCTCAGTCTTTCCTCATAAGGCATGTGTTCCAGTCCCTTAATCATCCTTGTAGCCCTCCGTTGGACTCTCTTGAGCAGATGAAATGATCAAAAGTAGATCAGAGCTTTAAAATACTTGAGAACTATCGTAACTAAAATAGAGAACAAGGCTGAAAACACAATCTCTCATGACAAATAGTCCAACTGTATTTCCCTCCATTACATATTGACGTAAATGGTGCATTTTATTAGTAATATAGCATCAATCCTGGAGCTGTATTGTACAACTACATTTAAATAATTACCTTTTGATGCAAAACCTTTGTCTTGATGTAATTTCTATAATGCTACTGGTTTCAAGGACAGAAGACTTTTACGGAGAAATCTTCACCATGTTAGGAACTGGTTGTCGTGCGCCAGTCATAGACCAGAGCAAGGTTTTGGTTGTATTCTCCAGAAAAAAAGGGAGTCAAGTGCCAAGTGAATTTGTTTGCCTGACAACAGGTTCACAAAGCAAAGAGAGAGAGGGAGAAAGGAAACAAAGGAAGAAAACAGTTGAGATAGCTACCACCACAGATCTTTGGCATCCCATCAGGCTGATTCATTTCCAAGTCCAGTGGGAGAACATTCTGTCTGATGTTGGTTGTTCCTGCTTTTTTTATTGGATTGTCCTATTGAATTCTTTGATTCTTCTTTTAATGAACAACATATTCTAGGAGCTGTTTTACTTAACCACACCCACCACCCAGCAGTGGTATACATGCCCCATACCATCTCTAAGGGGGCTTAGGTGGTCTTTGGAGGTCTCCAGACCTGTTGGTCTTCCAAGCCCTGGTCCTGGGTGCACGTGCAGGGGTTAGGTTACAGTTCTCAGAATCAGCTCTGTATCCAAGTTTGTTGGAAAACAGGAGTTTCTAGCTTTGTGGTCCAATTGTTGCTCAGTTTGTGGTTTGATGTTCGCTCACATTGATGCATCAATGTTTAAACAAATAACTGACAAGTCTCTCACCATGGTTTAATTTAAGTACTGCATAAAATTTATAACCTAGAAACAAGGAGTACGTAGCATGCTTTGAGGTGGGGAACCATCCAAAACCATCCTTACTAAAGGGAAAGTAATGATCCTCTTCCATAAGCATTTCACGTGAATTTATACAATACACTTTTGTAAGAGAGCTTCTTCAGTTTGATTCTTCAGTTTGATTCTTCAGTTTGTGTATGGAAAATGTAGGAAGTTTTGTCCAGATAGGTATAAATATGGTTGATAAAGTACTACATCTAGCTCTGTAGTTCTGTAGAGGGTGTTGGAAGGAAACATAAACTTTTTAAAAAGTCTGTAAATAATGCTTTACAGTAGCTACCTTTAAAAACTCCCAACTACTTAGATTATCCAAAAGGAAATTTACAGGTGATTAAAGTAGGTGCAAGTATTTCTTCAAGTAAAAACAGCTAAGTACTAGGGGACACTTCCCTCTAGTGGAAAAGGAAAAAAAACACCATGTCTTCCAATGGAGTTCAATATAGCAAAAGTCAAGATGGAAAAAAAGGCCAACATTTGAAACTATTGAAGCCATACAGGTTCCTGTGTATATGACACGAGTGAAGAAAATATATTGAAAATAGATTTTTAAATGTCTAAGAACTTCAAAGTTCTGTAAACTTGTTAATAACTAAAATATGGACTATACATAATAAATGATAGAATAGTACAAAAGATTTACCTGCACCCAGTAGGCACAACCTCCACGGTTTACTTCTGTATGAATAAATAGGGAAAACTTGTTAAATTCGAAATAATAAATTCTTTCCACTAGGCCAACTATCAAAGCAGATAATTATGAGCTCTCATTTTTCACTTCCCATTGGTAATGAAATATTTTCTGTGTTAAAACAACAGATTATAAGAAAACACACTCTTATCTTTCTTCTCTCTCATTCCCTTATAGTTGTAGATAAAAATGGAGGAACATTCACTTTACTGCTTTCCACCTCATGTTTTTCACTCCAAATAAATTGTCCAATAATGTTATCAGCTAATATACTGCTCCCATGAAAGCTCATATTTATGGAAAGGCATAGACCTTTTCCTCTCACTATAAGAAGCACCTCTAATATGAACCTGCTTCTTATTATTCTTAACATGTATCTTGTATTAATAATCTAAAGACAACCTTAGAGAAAACAGCAGGAAGCATTGCAGAACATATCATCAAAATTCAGGTCTTAAGCAAGACATGACAGAACTAGTCCTTGTACCATCTTAAAGTTTTGTCAGGACTTTCTCAGAGCACCCCGAGGCCACAAAAAACCCCCACCTCTTATGATATCTGTGCTTATGATATCTTATGATATCTGTGCTGATATAGTTCCTGATTTTCTGACCAGTAATGTCAAAGATCAGAGCCCAGCCTTGATTTCTGTTAACTCAGTGGTTTTAGGAATTGCAGCAGACTCTAAATAGTCCCTCTGATCATTAGTTTGTTTTCCTGGTCGTTTGCTTGCTGTGCCTCTCAGAAATGTCTCTCCTTTGTATTATCCCACTCCCTCTGCCTGTTATCTACCTTCCTCCTCTGCAGTCTGGAAGTTATTTTTCCCCATATAAGTTCAGTTCTACCAGCTGAGACCAACAATTCTTCCATTAATATGATTCTCCATTATTAAATCAATGTTATTTATTAAAAGGAACATAGTGCATCACATTTGTGATGTGCCATCTGATGCTTCTTTTACAATAGCCAAATATTTAGAAAATGATAGTCTCATTATTAACACCCTATTTCTGGGGAGTTTCAGGCAAAATGCTCATTTGAATGCAGGTGGTGATTTCAATTGCAATAAGTGACAGAAAATTCCAATTAAAATTTCCTTAGAAATTTATTCCTTTAAGAGAAAAAATAAATTTCCCACTTGTTCTACCAAAATGCTTCAAAGTAATAATGAGCAATATCTGAAATAATATGTATTAACAATAGCAACAATGACAAAAAGAAAATTGGAAGCTTTATGGCTACACAGAAACTGGAATATTTTAAGGACATTTTGAAGAAAGATTAAAATGTACTTATTTCCTTTCAACTCAATAAACCTTTTCCCAAAACCCTTCATTATGTTTTATATTCTTTAGTCAACACTGCCTAAAGCTCTACTGATTAAAACTGTGTGCATTGTTTATAAATAAATAAATTAAAAAAAAAAATACTACACAAGTCACTTTCTATGGTTTTCAAATAGTACAGTTTGCAAGCAGATTACTGTTCATGTATTCACGTTATTATTTGAGGGCTCAGGGTTGCAAGGGGTGTTCTCCTCGATCCCTCCAGTGACAGGTAGAGACATTGAAGGAAGGAAAAAATTCCACGTAATTAACACATGGATTAGAGGTTGGTGCCGCCAACAGAACTTTGGGTTTTTTGATCATGGGGAAGTTTTCTCGGCTCCAGATGTAGTGGCCACAGATGTAGCCTTTTATGAGGATATAACCAGGTGGCTAGATGATGGTAGAGCAGTGGATGTGGTTTATCTTGATTTCAGTAAGGCATTTGACACTGTCTCCAACAGCATCCTTCTGGGTAAACTGAGGCAGTGTGGTCTGAATGATCAGGTAGTGAGGTGGATTGGGAACTGGTTGAAGGAAAGAAGTCAGAGAGTTGTGGTCAGTGGCATGGAGTCTAGTTGGAGACCTGTAACTAGTGGGGTCTCACAGGAGTCAGTGCTGGGACCAGTTCTGTTCAACATATTCCTCAATGACCTGGATGACGACACAGAGTGCACTGTCTACAACTTTGCTGGTGACACCAAGCTGGGTGGACTGGCTGACACACCATCAAGCTGTGCTGCCATTCAGCGAGACTTGGACAGACTGGAGAGTTGGGCAGGAAGAAATTGAATTAAGTTCAACAAGGGCAGGTGTAGTCTTGCACCTGTGAAAGAACAACCCCAGGTATCAGTATAGGTTGGGGACTGATCTGTTGGAAGGCAGCGAAGGGGAAAAGGATCTGGGGGTCCTAGTTGATGGGAGGCTGACCATGAGCCAACAATGTGCCCTTGTGGCCAAGAGGTCCAATGCCATTCTGGGGTGTATTAAAAGGGGTGTGGCTAGCACGTCTAGAGAGGTTCTCCTGCCTCTCTACTCTGCCCTGGTAAGGCTGCATTTGGAGTACTGTGTCGTATTCTGGGCCTCTCAGTTCAAGAGGGACATAGAATTGCTTGAAAGAGTCCAGCACAGAGCCACGAAGATGATTAAGGGAGTGGAGTATCTCTCTTATGAGGAAAGGCTGAGGGAGCTGGGGCTCTTTAGCTTGGGGAAATGGAGACTGAGGGGTGACCTCATCAATGTTTATAAATACATAAAGGGTGAGTGCCAGGAGGATGGAGCCAGGCTCTTCTCGGTGATGCCTGATGACAGGACAAGGGGCAATGGGTGGAAGCTGAGGCATAGGAAGTTCCATTTAAACATGAGGAGGAACTTTTTCACGGTGAGGGTGACAGAGCACTGGAACAGGCTGCCCAGGGGGGTTGTGGAGTCTCCCTCTCTGGAGATATTCAAAACCCACTTGGACGCATTCCTGTGTGATCTGGTCTAGGTGATCCTGCTCTGGAAGGGGGGTGGACTGGATGATCTTTCGAGGCCCCTTCCAGCCCCTGACATTCTGTGATTCTGTGATTCCAGTTTACTAAATACAAAGTCTTATAACAATAGAAACATGTTGTAAATTGGTAAATTCAACTCATTAGCAAATTTTTTTAATATTTGCTTAGATATTTGCTTAGTATTTGCTTTAATGCAGTATCAAGTTTCATTATCTTGTTGAGAAATCACATTTCCCTAAAATAAAGTGTTCAATTTTGCATGGATACTGGTCTAACATTAAAAGAACTTGCAATATGTTTCTATAAAAAGTAATGATCTATAGTGGAGTGAGAAAGGTCATATTTTACTGTTAATTATTTGGTAGATATGTTAGTTTGGTTATTTATGAAACTGGCTGACAAAGTGTGAGTAACAGGTAACAAAACTGAGTTTTTTCTTGTTTCCTTTGTATTGCTCAATAAACTTTTAGATGGATTACTTAGATGCATAAGTGGTTTTAGCCATAGGGTATGTATCAAAAAGGATTTTCAGATTTACTCATCCATACATGTCAGGCTACTAGTAATTTTACAGATAACTTTATGTATTGGAAATCAGCTGTGATGAGCACAATATATGGGAATGAAAGATCAGCACACTTTGTTCCCTGTGCATAGATGCAGGCATGTCTGCATAGAGTATTCTCTGAATATCAGATAGATTTCTTTTATGATCTCATATTTTAAACATATAAATTCTATTGTTCATGTTCAAGACAAGAGACTACAACTTCAAAACCTGAAGGTCTCCATTAAAGAAAACTATATCTGTATAATCATTTTTGGCATTATGAAACATTTTTTAAACTTTTCTGAAAAACTGAAATGTAACAGTGTTAAATTACCTATAAATTGCAAGGCTGTAATTTTGTGTGCTCATACCTTTTATTCTTCTCTAGCCCTGACAGACTAATATCCTGATAGTATTTTAACAGACAGATTTCCAAGCCAGATCTTAGCAAAAAGTCAAATTCTGCATTGTAATTCAGACACTTTTTATTTTAAACCCCTGGAGCCTTTAATTAGATATTTATTTTCTCCTGGATATCTCTGTTCTACTTTTGTTTGCACTTCCATTATTTCAGAAAACAAACAAACAAACAAACAAAACCCAACAAACCAAAAGCAAAACAACAAAAACAAAAAGGCAAAACAAAAAGAAAAAAAAAAAACAAACCAACAAATAACAACAGCAACAACAACAAAAATAAACCGAAAGTTCATGCAGGTACCCTTTTCATATTACACCAATTGTACAAGACAACAAAAATTCAGATACAGCACATTAAGCAACCTAGAAGCAGCAGTAAGGAAACTACAGACCTGAAAATGGAGTTTGAGAAATCCCCTGCACTTGTCTTATTTATTTTCTCATAATTTTATTCACACTGTTTAGTTGATGAACTCCTAAGTCTATGAACTGTAACTCACACATGCGACATGACAGGTAGGACATATGGTGGTTCCTACAGGTATAGTAAAATCTCTGTTAGCCAGAATATTTTCCTGATAGTCCAGAATAAACTTGCTGTCAGGTTAGTAAATATCGGCAGGAACTATTATGGTAGTTTGGCCGGTTTTGTTTCCCCCTATTTTAAATCATTTTGTTGCTTACTCTATTTCTTACATGTGCAGAGAACCCAGTCACTGCTGGTGTCTTGGGCCTTTCCTGCTTAAATACTAGAGGTTTTTTTAATGACTTTCAGTTTTCTTTACTACAGCCTTAAGTATATTATATGCTAACATGAATCATTCTGCAGTATTTAAAGAGAATAGCAGTTTCATTGGATCTTTATGTATTTTATTTTCTGTTTATATTTTACTTTTATAGCATCACCACTTACAAGTGCAGGGAAATTATTTTGACACCACTTCTATTCTCTCCCATTGCTCCACAAAATGGGTTACTGTTGTCACAAATGATTGTGAATTCATGACTTGGGAGAAAAATTATAGTAAAGAGAAAACATCTAGGACTCACTGCAAACACAGACAATGTTAATGTTTAACACAACCTTTGAATGAATTATTTATTTCCTAAGAGCTGAATCCAACATACCCAGTCTGCTAAAGGATATACAGCTACAGAAGTCGTTATGTTTTAAAGCCTAATTCCTTTAATTTATACTGGGACTTACTATGCTTGTGTTCTGTATTAAGCTTGGGAAATCTGTAAGGCATATTCAGCTATTTGTGAGGCATACTCAACTTCATGGGGAAGCCAACTTCCAAGAAAAACATCTTCTAAATCAGCTTCATGGAGTTTATTTGTTCCCTGGAATATATTTCTAGAAATTTAGATACCTAGGGGATATTTAGAAGGGTAAACTTTACCCAATATTTAAGTACCTTATCTATGCACCTATTTTGATTTATCACCTTGGGTACTTCATAATACTTGCCATTTTTTTCTCATGATGAAAATTACAGTTTTGTGCTCTAATTTCACAGTATTTTCTTCTTGAGCAGGTTCATTATCTCTTGGATATACTTGAACCCTTAACAAACTGAATCATAGTAAGATTACCCATCTGTTTATTTGCCCTTTTGCACTTTGCATCTGAACGTCATAGTGAACTCATCCTGGAAAATTAAAAAAAAAAAAAAAGCATTACCTTTAGAAATAAAAATTTTAAGGACTACTCAAGAAATTATGGGGTTTATACTATTATATCATATATGGGATTTATACTATTATATGTCATGCAAGGTTATGCTGCTTTGCTTTTCAATCTCACCCCATTCTGAAGATTCATACACCTGGTACAGTAGCAGTTGAATACAATAAACTTAATTAAATGCACTGACTTCTCTATTTCCTTATGTAACAGTTATCCTATGTGCTTAGAGAAGGCAAGGCAACCTTTATGTGCTCCTACTTCCTTGACTGATCCTGTTCCTTTCCTCTTGCTTGGTTACCTAAAAATGTATTTAGTACATTTTTCTTCTGAACTCATTTCTCCTTTTCACCCAAACCCAATGTTGGCCCAGGTGTAAAGATGGGAAAAAAAACAGTGTGAAAGATACCAAACTTTTTTTTAGGGATTCTAGGTATAATCTCTAGCGTCTTCTTTATTCCCTAGCATCTTTTTAAGTACTGGGAATTGATAATAGAAACAAGGGCTGTTGATACCTTTATAGCAGGAAGGGGTTGGCAATGTCCTGCAGCATGGAGTAGAAGATACAAAAATCAAGAAACAAAATAGGAAAAACTAATTGAGAGCATAACAGAAAACATAAAATTTATTTGATATGCAAAAGAAAACCAAAAAGCCTAGCAGAAGAACAGGTAAATGTAGTGGTGACTGAGTATGTAGGCTGTAAATGAGAGTATGTCCGTTCTGAGGACATAGCAGTGACTTCAGTTAGCACAAAACTGACTTAGATATATTGCAAAGCCTACCTACTTTAAATAACAGTATCAGTTGTACTGTGGCAGCACAAAGTGCTGCAAAACCCAGTCAAGCTGTGGGTTACATGAATCTGTGCTCTTCTCACAAGACCAGAATCCCACTAGCATGCAAGCTATCTTTTACAGATCAAGTTGTCTATCTCTATACAGTTGATTTTGTTCCTGCCCTACAGACATAATCTAACTGACATTTACTTTTTTTTTTTAAATGAGGGTGATGGTAGGTTGTGGGAGGCAAGTCCAGAGACATGGTCATGCATGAGACAGAACAATCAGCGTGGCAAAGCAGAGGCTGCTCTGTTTTTCTAAACAGCACATAAAAGAATATACAGCCCTATGATATGACAAAAACATTTTGCTTAGAATAGACTGTGTATTTAAGCAGAATGTTTTAACTTCCACTAATGTCTTTAAACCTTTTTTTATTCTCCATGCTACTTTGTCCCTTTGTGTCTGACTGTGAAGTATTCACTTCTGATAATGAGTGCAGGTTTTTAGTTTTCTCCCTCTTTACTCAATGAAAAAGTTTGCACTGTTCACTCAAATGTCCAGTGCTAACTATGGATGAGTTGGGACCCCACAGAGACAAATGAAGCTGTTTACTCTTTGCAGCACTACTGTTCAATCTTCTTACAGACTCAGGGCTCAGTGTAATAGTCAGATATACTATTTACTTTCCATAGATGTGGTTTGTTTGTTTTTTTCCCCTACAATTATTTAATTAAATATTTTAATATTTCAATAGAAATTAGATGATCCAGGTGACTACAAAGACACTAAGGTAGTTAACTCAAAGTATTATAGTTATAAGTACATGTTCAGGATGTAAAATACCTGTTTCTGAGTGCTGAAAAGGTCTATGAGCATTGAAGCTTGATATTAAATGCCCATTAGAATGATAAGTCTTGAAGAGAAATATGGCAAGGAAAGATAAAACTATACCTGCCCAGATAATAAAGTGAAATAAATAAATATAAGTAGCAAAAGCAGAGCTAAGCAACTTAACTTTAACAATTACCCATGGAATTGGAAGGAATTATGTTTTCATCTGTGCGATCTAGGGAAGAAAAAGATAACACAAAAATTGAAATTAGTAGTAACTATCATAGTTATCCAACCTAGATCATTATCAGTAGGAGGATCTGTTAGCATTAAGGAGTTAAGCCATTTCATGTCTCTATTTTTTCCAATTCATTATCCATAATTCTTAAGCAACTTTTCAGCAGTTATCCATCTGTGTTGTTATTGACTGACTGCATTTCTTCAGCTTATTGTTCTTCAGAGAATTATCCTGTAAAACTATCTAAAAGAGACCTACTAAGGGCATGGAATTAGCACATTTTTTTAGCATTTTTCCAAACATTTCACTGTCATTGGTAAAACTATGTCTCCTTTTACACAAAAATTGCATTCATCTGTTACAATAGCCTGAACTATGTGATTATATTTTTATGATTATATTTTAAATATTCAGAGAATTTTCTACATTTTGAGACATGCCCAAGGAAGAGTTTGAATAGAGTTCAGCTCTAGGTTATTTCCCCTGTGTCTCTGCTCACTCTATAGCCAACACAATTTGATGTTTTTATGTTTTCTAGAGATGTTGAGTATATTCATTTCAGTGAATGTTACACTGTTTGGTCACAAATTCTAGCACTTTGGGCATATTTGCAAAAGGATCAGTCCTCACAGTGGGATCCTATACCTGTCACCTCAAGAATGCTTACAGCACACTAAGGAGTTAGTGAATCTTGAGGAACCTGGGACTTAAGGGTACCTCTCCTCTCACAGCCTTCTAGGGCTGAGCTTTTCTTTCCAAAAGGCAGGCCCAGACACAGCCAGACACGAATAGATGTACAAAGGCAAGTGAACTGCACTTTTACAGGCACTACGTGCACACAAACAGCACTTGCATAAATGGAAACAGTACAAATGGCCTGATTCTGTCCTTACTCAAAGGCTAATTGGGCTCGATGTATGCTAGCAGATGTCACACTGATATCCATCTCAAAGGCAAATGCTGACATCTTTTACACAGACACCACACACTTCTGGGCCCCAAGAAAAATACACAGTTGCATCCAGTGTACACAGAGGTAGCTCACAAAAATGCTTTTTCTTAATACATCCCCTCCCAAAATAAACAGAAAACAAAATTCTGCACCAACTGTCCACTCAGTGCACCTTTGGGACAACTATCACACAAGCATACCGAAGGCATAGTGCCACCTGGACTGTTGCACACCATGCTTTAAACAGCAAGAACATGGTCAGACCAACGAATGTAGTGGACTAAAGCCTGTGGTCTTGCTTGGATCAGTGAGCCCAGCACACAGAGGAAAAATGCATGCACTCAGTGCACCAAGATGATTTTGTGCAAGCAATGACACTTGGCATATAAAAGGAGTACTTAGCATCACTGACAAACCACAGAACTGCTCCATAACATGCAATCACCCTTATCCTCATACTCCACCAAATGTCACAACCTTAAGGACAGAACCACACCCCTCAGGACCATATATTTTAGATTTTATTTACTAAATGACATGGGTATAGCAAGGTGTTAGCAATTCTTGTTCTGATCCCTTTCATGAGTTCCCTTCCTGTCTCCCTTGAAGGCTTCCACTTCTTGCTGGTGCAGGTGAACAGGACACTCACTTGTGTCAAGCAAGGTGTTCAGTCCTGTCTGTCAGCTGCCATTTACATAAGGTGGTTCTACCTTGACTTCAGCCTTATAGATGGTGTTGGATGTCCACGGATGTGTTCCCTCATAAGGGGATACTGCTTTCACTTTTTATTACTTCCCCGTTTAGATGATTCACCAAAGCTCTCAATGGCCTCACAGGTCACATCAGGCCAGACAAACCTCTTTTCTACTTTCTTTGTATCTAAAGATAATTAGTCTTCATTACTTGGATTACTATAATCTTCCAGACCACTCCAAATATGATAGGATATAAACCTGTTAAGAGGTCATCTGTGCTTCTTCACTGTTTTTCTGTGCATATCTAAATCCTTAGAGTGGGGCAGACTACATCTGCAGTCCAGAGCTTTTGGATATGCTTCCAATTTGAAAGTTATCTGGTTATGATTCACTTCCCCAAAACATACCAGAATGGTGTGCTAGCGCAAGTCAATACCTTACTTACCTAAGCAATACTTTTGGGTATGCTTTGTACCATAACGAATGCTGACCAAACTCAGTGCCATCTATAGTAAAATGCCTAGGTTTGTTGATGAGCAGAGAGCAGTAGATACCATTTACCTCAACTTTTGTAGTAAGACTTTAGACAGTATCTTCCACAATGCCCACGATGCTTTTATATCCAAGCTGGGATATTATGGTATAGATTGATGAACAGCTAGATGAGTTAGGATGTATGGTTGGGTTCAGAGTAGTTGTCAACGGACAACTCTATCCAGAGAAAACTAATAAGTGCAGAACTACAAGGATCTGTCCTGGGACTTGTCCTGCCTAACATCTTCTGGTACATTCTCACCAAACTTGTGTGTGTTGACAAATTGAGAGGCCCATTTGATACAACTGAGGGAAGGGCTGCTATCCAGAGGGTCTAGGTGGCTGTAAGAAAGGGATTATAGGGACCTCATGAAATTCAATGGCACATGCATATTTCTGCCCCTGGAAGGGGGAACCTCTGTCAGATCTATATTCTGGGAATTGACTGGCTAGGAAGCAGCTTTGCAGAAAAGGTTCTGTGAGTCTGGGTCAGCAGCAAGTTGAGCATGAGCCAGCAGCCTGGTCTGGCAGCAAAGGTGGCCAGCAGTGTCCTGGGCTGTTATTAACATGGGCATGACCTGTAGAACAAGAGCACTGGTTTCTAAATCTAGATACTGTGTCCAGTTTTGGATTCCCAGTACAAGAAAGACAATGATAATGTGGAGCAAGATCAAGGGAGGACCTGCTGTGGGCTGGAATTCTTGCCCTGTGAGAAGGAGATGAGGGACTGGATTTTTTTCAGCCTGGAAAAGGAACTGAAGAAGAGACTTAGTGGCTACCTATATGTACTTTTAAGGAAGCCATTGAGAAGATGGAGCCAGTGTTGCATAGAGGCAGAGGCAACAGACATTTACTGAACCAAGAGAGGTTCAGATTGGCTTTAAGGAGAAATTTTTTCGCCATAAGGGAAAGCCCAACGAATCTCTACATGTTCCATCTTTGGATGCTTTCAATACTCAGCTGGACAAGGTCTTGGTCTGATTCCATACCTCACCTTGCTTAGAGCAGGATATTGCACTAGGGACTTCCAGAGGTCTCTTCCTGGCTTAATTATTCTGGGTTTATGGCATTTTTTTTCCCCCAAAGGTAATATTTTTATTAAGAAATAAAATAATTACATGAAAAAGTTCTAAAGTTCTTTTTCTTGCAATGATATTAATTCAAGAAAATAAATATATATCCCTTTTTTAAAGTTACTGAGATGTCATGATTTTACAAATAAAATAATATTTTTTTCCTGGCTATATGCTAAGTAAGGAGTTCTGTATTAATATCAATTGTAAACTTATATTAAATCAAAAATGCTAAATTAAAAATGGTGTTGCCACATCCATCAATATTTGCATAATGTATAAATCATAAAAATACTCATAATTAATTTAGTCTCTTCCCTCCATCTCAGTATGATATGGGCAAAACTGATGAAATGCAAACAGACATGCTCTTAGAAAACTCAAAAAAGTGAAGTTTCATATGCAAGGAGAGGAGTTCAGCATTTTTGTCAGCATGCAGCTGAAGCTGAAATGGAGACCTATAAATTATACATCTGTTTTGCCACCACAGACAACTGTGTCCTAGTTGCAGTGAAGGACAGCATTCACTTTCAGAGGGGACAAGATAGAACGTTCTTAATTCACAAATTCATTCACAAATTATGAACAGGAATGGTTTAGGGGCTCGGAAACTAGTTTCACTGGAGGCTGATATTATGTGTCCTCACACTATCATGTTTTCCAGTGCTACCCTGTCCTGGACCAGCCTCCCTTAATACTGATGGACCTTTACAAAGTCAGCGAAGAAACTTAAGCACTGCCAGATTTCCAGCCACTTTCAGGCTAAGAAAGTGGGATTCAGCATTAGAAAACTAATTTATTTAAATTCACTCCTGATTCCTACTGCTGATTTTTATTTTCTTTCATACTTTGTTCCATGTCACATACATGTACAGAAGACACTCTTGTAAGACATCATCCTGCAAAGACAGTCTCCATCAAATAATTCTTAAGTGCTGTGTCTTCACTGTCTTCTCCTCTGGCACTAACTCTCCACCTCCAGGAATGGTGCTTCCCAGATACTCCCACAATCACCAGTAAGGCTGGCTTAGTTTTTACCGAGCTGACAAAACAACAAAGTCTACAGTCAGAAATAAATTAGTTCTTCTCAAAGAGGGAGGCAGGAAGGCAGAAAAGCAGGAAGGCAGGCAGACAGTCTTTTTTTTATTTACAAGGTTTGGTGGGTTTGTATTTTGTTTGTTTTTTTTAAATCATCATTTTGTTCCAGACTTTTCCTAAATCTACATCCTTTTACATTCCAAGGCAATCTAGCAAATACTTATTCTCTTATTTTATTCTATCACGGAATTGGTAGTGATAATATATGCATTCTTATTTGCAGCTCTCGATATTTAAAACAGCCCTTCAATGACTATTCACTTCTTAGGTTCTCAATCTCAATTTAAATCTCTATGAAAAAGAGTACTTTTAAAACTCTCTCAAATTTGACTTATTGTTATACACTCTTTTTTATTCTATAATTGCTTCATGTCGCTTGCAAACCATTCCACATAAGATGCTACGAAAGATGAAAATCAAAGCAATATTATATCAGAAAAAATGAACAATATGAACAAAATGAACAAAATGAACAAAAATGAACAAATGAAGGAGAATTTTCTCCAAAATTTAAGGGCATAAGTATCACTCTTTTAGAGCAGAGTTTTGTCCTGAGTTCATGCTTACAGTTGCATTTCAAAACTTTGTAGGTTTATATGTCTGAATAGAGGAAATGTACTAATAAAACCCTAAAAATATATGCATATTAATCAGATTAACAGAAGCTGGGGTGTATTGTTCCATTTGTGGATGAACCATGCTTTTTACTTCTTTATTTTCAGAAGTATGCTATTCATGTGCTTTTAACAGTTCTCTCCTCCATTTGTCCTTGTAATGTTTTTTATATAATTACCACAAACACACACAGGGCATTTTTTGGACAGTATCCATCAGCAGATTCATCATTCATCAATAGCTGAAATGTTAGAAAGTTCACACTTGAAAATATTTATTTTTCCTTAGAATGTTGCTATAATCCGTAAGTTCTTGAGAAGAAATGTCTTAATGTATCCAAAGATAACCCACTTCTAGATATCAGATAAATGTTGATACCATCTCTTTTATGAAAATAATTTTTAAAATGTAAATTAGACAATTGTTTTCTGCATTAATGAAACCAGACAGTTTCCCAGTCATAATTTTTAAATCATGCTATTGTCTGGCATCACACCAGTAACTAGAAGGAGAAAATGGATTTGTTCAAATTTAGCTTGATGTGATTGCTTTTATGATTTTACCATTTCATTTTATGGGACTACTTCAGTGACTCACATATGCAACACAGCTGTGTACGTTCTGGATCTGCTAAAATGTTAACCTAAAATTTCTAAGTTTTCATTTTAAACTCTTACAGGGTAGACTGTTCTGCAACTTTGAGGAGAGGATCTCCGTAAAGGCTTTTAAAGTTGTTGAAGTGGTATAAGCAGGAAGTCACTGCAGGCTAGAAATACTCTGCATATAGAGAAAGAGAGATGCAGTCACTATATTATATAGCCTCAATGCTTCCTGAAAAGAAAATTAAATCCCTATTAAAAACTGTCTTTCCTGCTAGATCAATAAAGTTACTTTGCAAAGATTTGTATACTGTGTTCAAGTAAACCAGAGAGGATATCACTATCAAAAGCATAGAAAAAACCCTAAAAACCTGTAGTTAAATCAAACATGTTTATAATCTTCATTATTTCTGTCATTAACAGCAATTTTGTTCACATGACTACAAAACTTGTAATAGTAACAATTACTTGAATTTAAGTGTATGTGATAAGAGGTTTCCAAGATATATAGCTCTAGTATTTCTGCTAGACTATATGAAAAATGAGTAAAAAACCATTTTGTTTGTCATCCCTTTTAGAAGAAGAAAAATTGAATTTTGCAAAGATAATACACTTTAATAAGTAATGATGTGGTTTTAATTTCTACAGAACTGTGGTGATTGTTGCTGTAATGTCTAAACTGACAGTTTAATTTCTTTCTAAAGTTTTAAGAAATTCCATTATCACAGGATGTCAGGGGTTGGAAGGGACCTTGGAGATTTTTGAATCCAATCCCCCCTGCCAGAGCAGGATCATATCATCTAGCACAGGTCACAAAAGAACGCATCCAGGCGGGTTTTGAAAATATCCAGAGAAGGAGACTCCACAACCTCTCTGAGGAGCCTGTTCCAGTGCTCTGTGACCCTTACAGTAAAGAAGTTCCTCCTCATGTTAAGGTGGAACCTCTTGTGCTCCAGCTTACATCCATTCCCCCTTGTCCTATCACAGGGCACGAGTGAGAAGAGGCTGTTCCTTTCCTCTCGACACTCAGCCCTCAGATTTTTATAAACATTTATCAAATCCCCTCTCAGTCTTCTCTTCTCCAGACTAAAGAGCCCCAGGTGTCTCAGCCTATCCTCATAAGGCATGTGTTCCAGTCCCTTCATCATCCTTGTAGCCTTCCATGGGATTCTCTCGAGCAGATCCCTGTCTCTCTTGAACTGGGGAGCCCAGACCTGGACACAATACTCCAGGTGAGGTCTCAACAGTGCAGAGTAGAGGGGGAGGAGGACCTCCCTCGACCTGCTGGACATGATCTTCTTAAGGCACCCCAGGATAACATTGGCCTTCCTGGCCACAAGGGAACATTGCTATGCCGTGGGGAACTTGTTGTCTACCAGGACTCCTAAGTCCTTCTCCACAGGGCTTCTCTCCAGCAGACCACCTCCCAGTCTGTACTGGTGTACTTTATTATTCTTTCCCAGATGCAGGACTCTGCACTCATCCTTGTTAAACTTCATTAGGTTCTGCTCTGCCCA
>JANHFX010022309.1:0-42835 GCA_027560015.1 Chloroceryle amazona
GTAGAGTAGGGTGAAAGGTTGGACACGATGATCCCATGGGTCTTTTCCAACCTAGATGATTCTATGATTCTATACATATTTCTTTACATGGAGAAATTCATTGTCCAATACTAAAACACTTAAAAGTTGACATATGGAATCAAATCAAAGCTTCTTAGATAAACACATCCTTCCACATTTCCTGACAAAGAGTAGCTCTGTATGGGTACTAAAAATATAATAAACGTTTAAATGGTTTTTCAGTTTACGAGAAAATTTCAGTGTTGTACATTAACCAAGGATCCTTTTGCGGATAACTCTTTAGAATTGTATCAAAGTCAATGAAGTGTCAAGACAAATTATTATCCACCTTTTGGAAATCCTGGAGAATCATTCAAATCAGGATCTTTTTTAAGATCACCATATTTAATGGTGATCTTAAAATCACCGTATTTAATCTGAAAAAAATCTCAACAACTTGTTCACACTTTATAAAATACGTTTACAAATAAACTTATTTTCAGCTTTTAAAGAAAGTTAACATTTCATCCAATAAAACAAGCATCAAACCACTTTATTTTTTATAAATTACATTTATTCGAAATAAGCACGCTTCAATTAAATATTTTGGTATTAGTGTATTTGTTGTTCAGAACAGTTTGATCACCACAGGCTGACTGTTCTCAGCTAAACATTTACCAGAAAATTAATAACCCAATCTATTCAACCTCTTTCTTGTCCACAGACTACAGGGAATAAAAAGAAAATAAACTGAATTTATTAGAGCTGACAGTTACCAGGCATCATACCTTTCAGTCTATAGAGAATATGCAAGAGCCTTAATAAAGTTAAGAAAGTATCTTTTTACAACCGTGATTTTGTAAACAGACTTTTCTGCAAAGTCTGCTTCAAAAAGTAAGGTGGTGACTAATAAAAAAACCAAACCAAACTTGACACTTTACCTCTGTTGACCTTTCCTGAAAATTTTCTATTTTACTGAAAAAGATGCTTGCTCACTAAGAAAATTATAGAGATATTCAGCTCATTTCAGGTGTGCACCATAAAGGAACACAATATGACTTCAAATTATTATTGCTGTGGTTTAAAGCTGTTAAAGTGATGGCCAATGCCTTCCCCCAGGAGTAATCACTTGTGGCCAAAGCTGCAGAAGAAGTTAATGAGAAATAAAAAGACTTCTTAAGACTATGCTAACCAAAAGCTTATAGAGAGGAACAGGAAGGAACATTTACCAGGTAACAAGTGAATGTGGGGGAAGAGGCAAATATGGAGCCAAGGGAACCATTTACTTCTCTTATTATTACTGTATTAGATAGAAAAAGCTACAAATGAGGTTCAAAGGGTCAGAGCCAGGAGCTGTGCATACACACCATCACTGCAGCAAGCCCTCACACAGCTTCTCAAAGTGTGATCCACACAGTTTTCACTGATTATTCACTTAAAGCTCACTTTTTCTCCTTATTAAGCTGCATTACAGCGAGCTAAACGACATTTGACATTTTCCTATGAGTACTTCTTCCACATAAACTGCATTAAAACCTGTTACAGAGACTGTACGATAATGAACAGACTCAAGTCCATGAAATAATCTCTCCATTACAATGTGGGCCTTAATGCAGAAAGAAATTAAGAACTTAATTTGTATAGGAAACAGCAATACTCTGAAATCGAAGGTTAAAGCACTGAACTGTGACTCGGAAGACATGAATTTAATTTCTGGATCTTCCACTTAGGTAATCTGTCAGGAATTACTTCACATGGGGATAAAGCAGCCTTGCAGGACTGTTGGGGAGATAAGTGTGCACGTGAAGTCTCAGATAGCAGGGCAGTTGGAGCTGCGTGACCACGTACACAGGTGTATGTGCCACACAATAGATCTAAATTACATCTGCACTGCCCACTGCATTCACTCCCTGACTCAGTACAGACCAATCTGTCCAGAGTGACCCAGGCAGAGTTGTCCCTGTTTCACCTGCGTGTCAGGAAGATGCACAGAGTTCCTCATGTTCCTTCTACATTTAACTGTCTCTTGCTGCTTCAAACATATTCAAAAGGTTGTCAAAATGAGGAGAGGAGAAATAAAATAAAAGCAATAGCAATTTCTTTGCATATATACAATGAGATAAGGATTAACCCAAGATTCCACCCACATTTCTTCCACTTTTGAAAAAAAGACATAATTTGAATATTTCAAAAGAGGCAAATTGAGTGTTTGAATATTTCATCACAAAAAATCCAATCCTGCTACACTGTCTACACTTATTTTGCAGATATTAAAATTAATGGCACATACTTCTGAAAGTATTAGTAGATATAATTTATATACATTCACATAGGTATTTTTGTGCATTTCCACATATAATTAAATCACAGAATGCTTGAGGTTGGGAAAGACCTATGGAGGTCATCTGGTCCAACCTCCCTGTTCAAGCAGGGCTACATAGAGCCAGCTTTTCAGGACCTTATCCAGATGGCTTTTGAATATCTGCAAAGATGGAGATTCCACAGCCTCTCTGGGCACACACCGTCTATGCCAGTACTCGGCCACCCATTGCCTCTGGTCATGTCACTGAGCGCTGCTGAAAAGGGCCTGGCTCCATCTTTTGGCATCTCCCCTTCAGATATTTGCAGACATGGATTGATGAGATCTGCCCATGTGCCTTCTTTTCTCCAGGCTGACCATTCCCAGCTCTCTTAGCCTTTCTTCATATATGAGATGCTCCAGTCCTCTGTCTTCACAGCCCTTTGCTGGACTCTCTCTAGTATGTCCAGAGAGTATGTCTCTTGTACCAGGGAGCCCAGAATTGGACCCAGAATTGCAGGGGAGGCCTCACCAGGGCAGAGCAGAGGGGAAGAATCTCTCTCAACCTGCTGGAAACACTCCTCTTAATGCAGCCCCCGACACCATTCACCTTCTTTGCCACAATGGCCCCCAGGTTCTTCTCTGACAAGTTGCTTTCCCCAGGATATACTGTGTCTGAGGTGTTCCTCCCCAGGTGCAGGACTTCACAATTCTTGTTAAATTCCATGGAGTTCCTGTAGGTCCTTTTCTCAAGCCTGTTGAGATCCCTCTGGATGGCAGCATGACCTACTGGTGTGTCAACCATTCCTCCCAGTCAGTTATCATCTACAAACTCGCTGAAGGTACACTTTTCCCCATTGTCCAAATCATAATGAAATTAAGTTTAAGCAAGACTGGACCCAGTACTGATCTCTGGGATACACTGCTAGTTAGTGGCCTCCAACAGGACTTTGTGCCACTGATTGTCAGTGTTACATACATATAAGTTGAAAGAATAATTGAAGCTTTGGCTTTTGAAGAACAATAATGGGAAAGAAATATCTGCCATTGTAATGAAAAAGTTAATTCCTTATATGTCTATGAAAGGTCCACTATTATAAATTATTTGCTTATACAATTACAAGTTGTTTATAGTGGCCTAAGTTCTGAAAACAAGGGTCTTCTCTCATAAAGATATTTTCAGCAAGGTGCTCTTTTGTCTCAGCCAAATGATATAAATGTTTTTAAAGAGCTAACATGAAAGATCACATGCTGCCACGGTGAGTCCCAGGGAGATACATGAGCCTCAGAGTAGGAAAACAAATTCCATTCTGGAGGTAAATTTTACCTGTCAGATACAAAGCTTTGAAATCCACACTTTGAAATCCCCAAATTTCCTTTCAGCAGTCATGGACTGGAGTCTGAAGCATACAATGGAAATGAGAATAAGTAAGATACAAAAAGTGAACAGAAAACCCCCAGATGGCTTTTGAGTCACCAAAGCTGGAAGGTGGGGAATGTCACACTACCCCAGCAATACACGCTCCAAAATCAGCTATGCTGGAGCTGAATTGGCCAGAATGGCTACAGCATGAGAGATTAGGATATTCAGTAGCTACCTTCTGCCTTATTCCTTTAAAAGCAGGTACAATTTCCATAGGAAAATGAAGCAGCAGCTAATGTTGCTAATGCAAATCTCCAAATCACCGTGGCTACTCATGCAAGAAATCAGCACACGATGGCACAATTAGAAAGTTTTACCGTTAATGGAAAAAGGTAGTTTAATAAAAAGATATCTTTTCTAAGATCCTAGGGAGGCAAGAAGATGGTCTAAATAATTAATGATGAGTTTTCTATTGCCCTAAATTTGTCATCCTTGACAGAAAATTTCACCACATGAATTTTGGACTTTGAAACCTCTGTTTTCTAGCTTGTGTGATGTGAGGACACAATACAATTCATATGACTGATCACTTCTTGGTAGATGGACCCTATTTTGCTTGGCATTGTTCAGATGTGGAACAAAATGACATTACTTCACCATCTCCAAGACAACAGAGACATGGAAACAAATGGGCAGAACACAGCAAAAAGGGAGAAAACATTCGTCAGTATGACAGGCAGCAGCCTCAGCAAACCATCAGGATAACTGTTGTCAGAACTCTACAAGCATCACAAGAAAGAAGAATATCAAGGAGTGACAAGAATAACTATGAGAAAGTTGCTTTGAGATGTTAATATAGAGCTCTTTCCAAATGGGAGAGGCAACGGGAGAAACAAACAAACAAAAAAATAACAACAAGCAAACAAAAAACCAAACCCCACCCTACAAAGGTGTTTGCTTACAAATACAATCTTAATGTCCTGCTTTTCCCATAGGTAACTCTGTGGAAATAAATGTTTGGGAATGAAATAGAAAACTGGGAGGTATGTCTGAAAGGGATTACAGCAGAGTACAGTCCAGATATCCAAGTCTGACCAACAACAGAATTTGTGGTTCTTCACACTACTGTCAAATTCTCTCTGCCTCAGCATCTTACTATATAAAAGGAAAATTTGAAACTCTAAAGAGACAATGCAGCTCAGAATCATTTCATTTTACAGCAAACTTATTCCTATAAGCTATTTCAGAAGTTACTCATGCCACTCATAAAGAATTCTCGTTCCTGCAAAGATTATTCCTCTACACACGTGTATGTGCAACTGCGTGCACATATGTATTTATGTTAAAAGAGAAAATGTAGTAGAAGGGAAAGAGTATGGGGTTTAGCAGTAATTTCTGGGCAGCTTCAGCTCCCTAACTTTGCACAAGGCACTACAAGACTGTAACTTTATTTTCAATTTGTGAATAAGTCTTGTGTAATCACCTAGACAGTTTTATGCTGCAAGTCAATTTGCATGGTTCCCAAAGAGATAAGTTTTTAAAAATCTTCTCTGGAATCTACTGATTAAAAAAAAAAAAAGGGGGGGGGGGGAGAAACTAGCATAATAAGATATAATGATGAATTAGTCCCTTTAGAAAAGTTATCTTTTACTGTGTCCATCAGGAAAGCCTAGATAATCACTAAACATTTTATATTTGCTTTTCTTTATTATTATCTCCAGTTTCATATTATTACCATGCCTAGGGAGAGCGTTTGCGATTCTCTATCTTTTTCTTTTACAAAATATCAAACAAGGATAAAGGATTTGGGAACATCGGGTTACATGTAAACAAGAATAATGCAAGATACATTTTCTATTTATGCAGGTACACTGACTAGGTAAAGCATCCATTTAAAATATTAGTCTGTATACTTTATGAATTCTACCCAGAATCTAAATTGGCATTTTTACAGCAATTACTGTAAGTGATAAACAACAAATAAACTTTGAATGGAAAATTGTAGCTTCTGTGTGAAACATGGGAGGGAAGGAGGAGGACAAGATGATGACATCTTAAAAAAATTATCAAAAAAAGTCAAGGTGTTGCAGCCTTCACTTGCGTTCTGCTTGAGTTAATAGGTATATAAAAGGTTAATAATTAAACTGAAAATAGCCAGTGTTTTCACAACACTAATTTTCTGATCTCAGATTTAAACAAGATAAATACAACTTTTTCCTATCTATAAAATACATTAAATGATATGCTAAGTAAGGTATTGTACTAATCTGAAACTCTCAAGCCATTACTGCTGATTTTTCAGCTGCATCTTAGGTTATCATCTCTCCAAAATAATATATGACTTTTTCCTATTTTCCAAACACTGTACTAACCATTAAAAATACCCTGAATAATGTTTGCATGGGCATCTTTCTTTTTCCAAGCGAAGGCAATACTAACTAACAGTGACAGATGTAGCTCTGCGTATGGTGACAGCAAAAGTCCCTTCTATGTAAAGCCACACAAAGCCCTTGGGGTTACAAGAAAGATGCAGACAACAGGAGAGGAGAAAGTGAACAGTGAGCAAGGAAGACTGGGAAGATCATTTAGGTGTTACAGATCTTAGAGTGATTCTTGTAGGCAGAATTACCAGGATATTTACAAGACACTGGAAAATTATGAGCCTGATGCAGAAGAGGAATGCCTAAGTGATGCTTTGAAGAGTGGGAAGCATCCAGCTTCACAGAAAACAAACATGGTTTCCTAGGAGGTTCCCCCCCCCCACTCCTCTGCAATACAAGTTTCAGAGAATACTGATGAATGTCTGAAGAACTAATCTGTATCAGCTTTAAGGAATGTAAAAACTGACAATTTTGATTTGCAGGTGCTCTAATTTCTAGAGAAATGCAAAGGAATCAAGTGATACACATGCACGAACCAGATTCTGTTCTGCTGTTTTGATACACTGGTTCTGGTGAGAAAAATCTAAATCAAAAAAGCAAATTTGGTTTAAGTGAAAAGAATGTTTTCCATCTATTTTATGAACTACAAGAAAGACTTAATTCTCATCTAGTGGATACCAATTTCCACCTTCTGTCTGTAAAATTGAACAGATGATCATAATTACTACAAATACATTTAGTGAAAGTTCAGAATTGCTTTAAATGGGCCATTTTTATTAATTCTCTACATAGAGAATTTAATCTAAGTAAGTAGTCTCTGAAAAAAATCTCGATTTATGCATTTAATAACCTCTTGGACTTCCAAGGAAAAACAGATTCAGGACTGAATAGCTGCTGTATCAAACTGAAAACGATAATCCAAGCTCTCTGTGTGTCCATTAGCTGTGTGCCTTGGGATTGGATTCTATAGCAGCTAATAAGGGACGAGCTCTATTTGAAGCTCTTCCTAAAAAATACTGCATTCGTAATGTCTTTCCCCTCTGAATCTTGTGCCACCTGCAGCCAACAGGGTCCTGAAGAGACCCTTTCTTCAACATGGAGACCTATTTTCTTGAAACACATGTCAACCTCGGGACTTCAGAGTCAGCTATTCCCCTGTCAATTTTGTTTGAAATTGGGCAGGGTGTTAAAAAAACCCCATCATTTTAAGATGTGCTGTCGAAAAAAGGCCTACCTTTAGCAAACGAGGCAGCGATACAGTCTTCAGCATTAGTAAGAGAAACAAAAGGCAATCTTTCTTTGCAGTCACTTAGAAAGGTTGATTTAAAGTAGTGGTATCGAAATAGGAAAAACCCTTTAACTGAATTGATTGTTAAGTTGTAAATGCTTTTTTTCAGACACAGTTAAACGTGTGGAAACTACAATCCACTATGTACACAAGGAGATTTTTAAGAAAATGACAAGTTCAATTACATTGTCTACATTCTTTCAAGAACACTTTGAAAATCTTTTGTTCTTTGCATGCTTTTATATTTTTACTTTTTTTTTGAAGTAAACATCTCAGTTAATTTTAGAGCACTGTTCCAGGCTCTCACTTTAAAGCATTATCCTTACATGAAAGTCAACATCATATTGCCAATGTATGAAATTAAATACACATCCTCACTGTTTTGGGCTGGGTTTTTTTAGTTTAGATGCTGTTTCTCCAAGCAAGTTCTAAAGGGTTTCCAAATAAGTTTAAAGATGCTCAATTTATTTTTAATTCAGTAAATTGCTTTCTCGAGTGGCATTGTATACTTGAGGTGCAATATCCAGTTATTAACTGTAGAAAATACTTACAAGTTCCCCTGTACATAAGAATATTGCTTCTAGCAATAGCTAGAAGCACCATTTATAAGGATCTAGAGTAACACGTTCAGCAATATAGAGAAACATAATTGAACAAAGAATTAGTTTTACGTGAACATGTATGATATTTATCTGTTATTGTTCGAGCAGAAGATAACTGAAAAATTAAGGTAGAGGTATCATTTCTTGAATAGTCCATGAGCTTTTACTATTTTTAATTATGTATTTTAACATCCTCAAGCAGTTTGCAACAATAAGTAATTTGCAACTCAAACCTGCCTTCCTCCTACTGGTAAAAGCAAACTTATAGAGGCAAACATTAACATGTAAATGACTTGAACATAGTGTTCTTCAGATAAGCCCAATAAAACCCATTAATATTTTGGGTGGATTTACTACAGGCTCCTCAGGGTAACAGCACAGAGACCCCAGTTGCAAGCTTTCTTACCAAATTGGACCGATATGACTATACAATACAGGAGAAAAATGTCTAAGTAGTACCTTTTGAACAGGGGTTAGGGATTACCCAGACAGAAGATGAGAGCTGAGCATCTGAGAGACTCAGCAGAAGCCTGTCCAGGCAAGCTAAAATTCAAAGCAGTGTGGTGGACATTCATTACAAAATATAGGCAGCCACCTAAAGAAAGCATTGGTGTCCTTTGCACTGTAATTATTAAATGTGTAAATGTTTTTTCTATTTCCACAGACAAGGTTTACCTTACACTCACATTACCATGTTCTCATCTGTGCCCCTGCCTTCCTTGGCACCAATTTTGTACTCTGTTTCTGCAGTGCACTACTCTATTTCTTCACAACGCTGATTTTTCTTTTTTAACAAGCCAGTCAATTGTCAAACTCTTAATCTGCATAAGTATTACATTACCCAGGTTTTTTGACTTTTAAAACATAACTACCTTGAATTATGTTTCTTGGTTGCAACCAGAAATTAAGCTTCTAAAATTAAGAGTTGGAATACAGATTTTTCTTTAGGGAAATACTTTCAGCAGTCTGTGTGCAGCAAGAACAGCATCAAGCTACATAAAAAGGCTATCTGAATAACAGAATTATTATTTTTTAAAATAATTTTAAAATATATTTATATCCAGACAATGTGTCAGAATTGTCTGCACTTTGCTACTAACTTTTTTTTTTTAAATGTATTTTTATGCCTATTCTTCCTCAGCTGCAGCAAGCAAGCCCTGAAATGTCATTGCTTACAGACTATTTGCACGCTCAAGCTAATCTAAATTTAAACTCCTCTGATTTTTGACCCAAGGGAATAAACTCCAATCAAATACAAGTTGCAAAAATATTCAGCATTATAATTCAGTTTCCTGGAACCTGAAATTTATAGTCATCTCTAGTTCCCATTTTTGTATCTTCTAACCAAATCCCGCCCTTCTTACATAAAAGATGAATCTCATAGTCTGTAAACAGTTCTGCTCAGGTGTTTTACTGCATTTATGCTCCCACCACATTTCACGATCATTTTTTCCACTTTCAGATTCTTCAGAGAGAACGTCCCTGAGTGTCTGCTGCCAGTAGTGTTTCAGAAATTGACTTAAAGCAAATGCTTCTCAATGACTTGTTGAAAAATAAAGCTCAATGTGTATATAACAATAAAATTAATGTACTGCTAATGGTTCCTGCCAGCTCACTGAGAAGTCATGCACTTTTAAAATGTTGCTCAGTTTATACTCTTCAGATTTCAGGGGCTGAGTATATTCTTTGGCACAGACAAGGTATGGGCTCACTTGAACATCAACAGGGAACTCTGAATCCTGAAGAGAAAACCCAAATTACTAATTCTCAGAAATGCTGCATAAGTTCATATGATGTACTATTTAATATGTTATTATTTTGAAATCACAATTTTGTCTTATTTTTCCACTCTAATTTTTTCTGCTGTTCAATTTTCATCCATTTTTTAAATCACTGCTGTCCTACTTCTATTAGGTTTGATACATATTGTTAAAGCAGAGTGAAGGCATAGCTGGAAGACTGGGGTCTGTAGTGAACAACTGAAATGTATTAATTCGTTCTTTTAAAATTATATTCCTATGAGTTGATTTCAGAACAGTTATATCAATCATCAGTATTAATCATTATCTGCAACCAAAGATAAATGCACCATTTCAACCAGCAAAACCCTTTCTTCCCCCAACACAGAAAAAACCACCCCTCTTAAGTAGTTCAACATAACAGCAGTAGGAAAGAAGTAACTCTTCAAGTAACTCTTCACTACAGATATGGTAAGATAGAGTAAAAAATGGCAAATAAAATTTTGCTGCCATTTACACTCACAACAAGGTTTGTGTAACTATGTGGGTATATATCATAAAAACCCTGATACTTTTATTGTTAATACCATTTATGTACCTGGTACAGGAAGAAGATACAATGTTTAAAAAGGAAAGCTGTTAAATCATTAGTATCAAATCCCCTATATTAAATTCTGGGCAATCTCTGCTTTTAGTAAGTATTTTGTGGAAGATAGTCAAAAGTTAAAGTCAGAATTCAGATAAATTAATTAAACAGAAAAAAAAAAGTGGTTTAAAATTGTTTAACAGTAAATTAAAACTACCACTTTAAGATGTAATGATCTACTTTGCAATGGGCTGTCTCATGATTAAAAGAAGTTCTAGAAACCATTCAGTTTCATCAACTGGCAGCTGGAAAGCTCATTCAGTTTGGAATGAAAGAACTATTCTCATGATCCAAATTACTCCATTTATATTTTATTTCCTTCTTTATTTTTCCTATGTATACCTCAGATACTGGCGATACTTCCAAGCACAACACAGCGTGGTCTGTAGTGTAATTATTGATTTATCAGCTAAATAAATAGTTTCCACTATGATTATAAATGGAAAAATCATACAAAGGGAGGAGGGTTGTGTATGTGCTTATAAACAATACAGTGCGGAGAAGAGCACCTCTGGGTAAATAACATTTTTCTCCTTTAACCTCATCTATATATGTAGATTGAGACTGGGAGTAACTTCAGGTAGTATTTCCCAAAGGTCTCCATTACTTGGGATAAGATCTTTTTCTCTACTTGAGGAAAGGCTGAAGGACCAGGTTCACACATGCCACATAATCCCCAGTAAAATTCACCAACGCTGTAACCCTTGTTGAAGAGGCAACAGGACTCCAGGCTGCAGGTTGGAGGAGTTATTTTTCCAAGTCAGCTGCTGCTCAACAGCATTGACTACACCAGCAGGCACCTTTTAAACAGCCTCTCCAAAACAGTTACCCGGGGAGACAACATCTGCCCTGAATCTGCACCTCTGTAAAATTTAGTTACAGACCTGAAACAAAGTCCTTTCTTCAAGGCTCTTGTTCAGCCATCATAAAAAGACTAAGGCCTAACATTCAGGAGGTCCCAGTCTTGGAAGTCTGTTGCTTCAACAACAAACAGGAAAGCTATTTTTGTAATTCTGATTAAACTAATTACTATGGTAGAAGTGACAGCCATCAAGAAAAATATTCTCATCATCAAATAATAGAAAGCAAAAACGGATGCTGACGTGGATTGTTCAGCAAAGATTCATGGATAATGTGCTTAAGATCCACTGCAGGACTGGATTCTGAAAAAGGTCCAGATCCTTTAGATACATACAGTGAGCAGACAGGAGAATAGAAAAAGACTGAACACTAACAGAATACTAAGACATCCTGAGCTGTTAGCCCAGTTTTCTTCAGCTCCAGCAGATAACCTAAAGGGCTAAGAACCACTGAATTATTGCTGGACTATACTAGTTTAGAAGCAGAAAATCTGGTCCCCTGGACACAACAGAGATGTTGCTGCTATTAATCAAGAGACTTACTGTAGATTTGATATTCAGCATGCACACTGTCAAACAGAGGGGACTCAGGCTTCTACAATGAACCTTCTCAAACTGACCCTGAGTCTGACCCCAGCACACTTGAGTTTTCAGCCTCTTCACCAGAAGGAATACAAATTTCCTGGAGCCAGGACTGGCCTTGCTAGGTAATGGGCAGAAGGGGTTGCAGCTCAACAAGGAATCTGGGTAAAAGGAACTAAACACATTAGCTTTCCCAAATGGGGAACTGGGAAATTATTTGGCATAAAGAAACTGGCTCTGAATTAAAGAACAACCATCATACTAATATATCCAAGTTAAAGACTCCAGAGTAGTTTCAGATAGCTATTTGGACATCATCATCTGTACTTATTTAAAACAATCTCAGAATAACCGTCCAGGTTTTAAAGCAGGTAAATGCCATACAGTGATATGCAAAACTTATGAGAAAAAAAGAAAGATCAGCTCTGCTGAATTGATAATACTTCTTCATACAGAATATAGTTGGGGTTTTTTTGTCAGTATCTGCATGTGACATATTAGTTACATTTGAGCATCAAGTTATTAATGTTTAGCCATGTGTTTTAGAATAATGAAAGAATTCTCTGGAAGAAAAATCTGTTACTAGAGAACTGGGTGATCAAGGTGAACTGACATAATTCAATGCATGTGTGTTTTAGTATTGGACACACAGTCTCTGACAAATCGCAGGTCACTGTACATTCTGATCAGGAGTTTGCTGTCTGATGTTACAACTCTACAGTGCATTTGGTCTCAGCTATGCACAGCTGACATATCCCAAAAAGGGAAGTATACAAGTATGATCACATAGCACTTCTCTGAAGAGTCTGTGCTGGTTTTACAGCCTGCTCCAGGGATATTCTTAGAAAAGCTGAAAAAAAACTTCTGTAAGTTCCAAGACTGAAAGACATTTGCTTAGCATAATGAGGTAGGAGGTACCAGTTTTAGATGGATTAACAATGATCTACTTTGACCCTGAGACTCCAGAAGCTGAGGACAAGAATGGGAATGTTTCCAGGTATGCCAGGCAGTGAAGTGAAGCTTCATCACAACATGGGGTTTCATCACAACATGAGGCTGAACTGTAGATACAGAATCTTCAGTGGCTGCAAAGAAACCCCAAGGAAAAAAAGTAGCTAGGATAAATAGCATACTAGTGACATAGAACTCTGGGACTAGAGCTGGGAATGAAGGTTTATATCAGCCTCCCTCTGAGATTAAAGGCATGGGCTATTTTCTATGACCTACTATTTTTTTTCTACCATTCTTTCATGAAGATGAGCTCTGACTTCTATATTCTTCTAAAGACATGTAAGCATAATGCCAATACAAAGTCAAAATACATATATGGATATTAGCATGACATTCTTTACTATGAGGGTAGTGGAACACTGGAACAAGTTGCCCAGGGAGCTGGTGGAGGCCCCATCCCTGGAGACATACAAGATCAGGCTTTATGAGGCTCTGAGCAACCTGATGTAATTGAGGATGCAGGGGGTTTGGACCAGATGACCTTTGGAGGACCCTTCCAGCCCAGGGCATTTTATGATATACATCTAGTTAATCTTGCAGCATAATTTTCAGTGTAGTATAAGATGTTTCCTAAGATTAGTCAGCAGACTAGGAGACTTATTAACTCTAATTAACCAAGCTAAAAGGCTTTATTAAAAATAGATCATCATGAAAGAATATAAGGAGGGTAACTGTGCACAATATATTTTAAGGCCTACGCTAGTCATTACAGGACCACTTACAAAGACTATGCTGTTTTCTAAAGACTTAGCCTCTCATTTGCGTTTGCAACATTGTCAGGACATCCTGCTGTGAGAAGCTTTATAGGAAAGACTGAAATCACTATATTCTTTAAAACACCCATCAACCACTGAGATTAAAAATGGAATAAAATCAATGTATTTTAATCTGAAAATGTACACACACAGCAGGGATAACCACTAACTTGTTTTAGAATTTGTTTGTGTTTAACTTGATGGCAGCCAACCTGGTAATTTATAGGAATGAGCACATAGCATATTTCAGAACTACGGACTATCAAATGAATGTAACTGTCTCCCATCTCAGAAGCTTTCTACACTGCATGTTTTATATGCATGCTATTAACCCCAGTCAAACTTTTAAAATTATTATGAAAGTAATTAAGCTAATGACTTAACGATCAGTGCAAGCATATCTATTAGGGACCCAAGACCTGGAAGATGTTCTTCAATGGACTGTGACTTCAATCATACACATAGCCTAACAAACCACCCCAAAAATCTACTGCTTGATTTATTTACTTTTGTGCTTGATTTCAGAAAAGTTTGGATCAGATGGAAGCTGTAGATGTTCACTGCTAAACTGTATTTATGGCTCCTCTTTGAAGCTATGTACAGTTTTCTTTGCAGTAAAGCTTTTAAATACTATTGTCTTATGCATTTATTTTGTAAGCTTTTATAGCTATGCAAAGTTCTATCTTCAAAGTGCCTTAATAATGCTTAGAAATCACATTCCCAGAACACCAGACTATTTTCAAGGAATGGCAGATACTTAGGATGGTGACTGACATAGGATAGTAGTCTTATCTTTCTTCTCTGCCTGGCATCTGGGAATCACAGAGAGCATATGATCAAAATACTGCTTTGTTGTCTGAATTCAAATATTAGCAAGATGCCTACATGTTGTACTAGAGTGAAAACTAAACATCTATGCCTTGAACTAGCCATTTCATGTAGATTAGCTGTCTGTTTCAATACTTAACTATTTTTTCACTTACTGATGTGGACTTCAGGCACATTAGGAAGCACAGAGGAGCCTAGAAAGAAAGTCAACCTCAAATGAACACCTAAATTCTTAAAATTATATTTGAAACTTGTGGAAAAATAGTTGTTAACAGAATTAAAAATTCTTCTTGTCTCACAGATAAGAGCTGTTTTGGAGAGAAAGGTTAACTATGTGGGAAATAAAACTAAAAAAAAACCTCAGAAACATCCAGAACTAGGAAATAATCTTTACTCATTTGTTATTTGCATATTTATTTTAATGTTGCATTGCTATTCAAGGAGGGAATCACAGTATGCTTGTGGCTAAAGTTACACATTTTTACAGAAAAAACTTCTGATTGACTTTCAGCCATAATATTTCTGCAGTTCTCTGAAGCCTGTTTCAAGAAAAAAAACACGTATATTTTCCAGATTTAGGAGTGATTAAAAGGACCCTTCAATATTTGTTATACACAGACTAAAGAGCGAAGAGGGTAAATAAAGTTTAGTCACTGCCTTCATGTAAATCTTAGAAGCTTTATGTGCTCCTTGTCTTACAAAGTTTTACAAGTTTGTACCACTAGAATTATAACATTAAAGAAAGCATATAATCAACATACTTTCTGTAAACTGTGTCTTGGTCACTTTCTGGAATAAAAACAATTACTAGATAAAACCAGACATACTGATTTCAGAGTGGAACAAGTCTAGGAAAGCCTAACCATTCAGAATAGAAATGAATGGAAGTCTTACATTTTTTCAGTGGAAAAAAACCCAACCCAAACCACAACCAACCAGATACTACTTCAGGAGATACTGCTGTAAGTAATTGCTATAGAATTCACAAATATAGTAAAAAGAATAGGACATTATAAAAATACTAGTATTTTTATCACTCCTTACTGAGTATCTGAAGTATTTATGAAATTGTAGCTTTTCACCTCCTTGGCTGTGATAATCCTTTATTTTGCTAGAATGTGAGACTCAGCCTTAACTGTTGAGATAATTCATACTGATGGTTAATATACTTCAGGGTCTGAATGGCATGAACAGTAATGTCACTTGCCATGGCCAGGCGAAATGGTGATTTCAGTAGCTCCCCAGTATACACCAGGTGGAAGCCACATTTTAAACATATCAAGTCTGTTGCCAAGTTATTTCCTGCCTGAAAAAGCTGCCAAGGAGTTTAGAAGCAATACCAGCTTAAGGTGTTCTCTCACAGTATTTCCAAAATATATTATTACAGTATTGATTTATCAAAGCTTTATCAGAACTTCAATATATGTGAGGCATAGCCCAATATGTAGGGTCTGAGCTCCTCAAAAGTAACACAGACAAGCTACCTATGAATCTGCAAAGGTCAATATAGATTTATTTTTTACCAGATAGAGATATTTATTACTATGAGACAAATGTGATATCTTCATCCTAAAAGCTCCCTACAATTAAAATGCTCAAGAATGCTAATATGAACTAATATGAAGATAGCTTCCCTTACCCAAACAAATTTTGGCAATGAAGTGCCATTATTTAATCCTTATACTATTATCTTCAAGTGTCAAGTTCTAAAGGTAATGGAGAAACCATTACGTAAGTTGAAATCTTGCATAATAAGGCTTCGTAAAACATATTTATTACAAACATGGACTGCCAAACCTGATGCTACTTCAGTATCGGCAACAGTGACATGCATGACAAAATTCAGGAAGCAGATGCACCGAGTGCTCAGAGTCAGAGCAATATATTATATTTTTCTTCATTCTTGTATCTGCAATGTATTAGACATTGCTACTATGATGAACACAAAAAGCTATTAAGCTTTCCTCTCACATCAGTCTAAAACAGAAAGTAATGCATTTCCTGCCTGTGAAATTAAACATCCTATTACTTTATCATCAAAGGCAAGGAACATTACATTCAAAATAGTGTCCTAGAAAGACTCTCTGTGAACTGCAACAATTCTGAATGCGTGTCCTGTCACTGACAATGGCAAAAGCAAATGGTGCATTGTGTCTGCCCAAACTGTCATTTCAGAACCACACTATCACCATTGTCTAAATTTACAGGTGTAACAGACTGCCAGCCACTCATGAAAAATTAGCCAGGACTCTTTGCCCGTTTACATGAGCATTTCTATATAACTCTCAAAAATACTAGAAAGGAGTAAGCCTCATTATCTTCTTTTGTTCTGTAGGCACAGGGAAGAGATCCCTAAACTAAATCCTTGGCAAAGGTAATACCACAAACCCATCTACATCTCCATGTAACTGAAGTATCAGTTACTGATTCCTATGGTTTTCATAGACGCCCTCCCAGAAATCAGCTTTGCATGAACTTGTAAAAGCATTCCCTGCCCCAAGACCTCACAGGGTCACATGAAAAAAAAACCAAACCAGCAAACCAACAGAAGAGGAATAACTTGCCTAGGGTTTTGTTTTGGGTTCCTTTTGTTTGCTTTGGATTCCTTTTTTTGTTTTTTTGGTTTGGGTTGCTTTTTATGTGTTTTAAGTTAAGAGCCTGAACCATATCAGGATGTAGTGATCTACCACAGATCAAGCAGAAATCCTCTAGGAAAGCTTGTAAGTCAAACTCGTATCTTCAGAGACTCAAACTATTACTTAATCCTCCCTAATAGGATACAAATCTTGATGAAAATTGTTATTTAATGTTAATTAAGACAATTTACCCTTAAAGCTCTTAAAAAAAAATAAAAAAATATTTCTTTTCTGTCCTGAATTTTTATAGTAAGACTGCCTTTTTGCAGGGCTCTTCAGAACAAATCTACAGCTTTCGTTTTGTTTGAGGAAGATGCAAGAAACTTATCTGTCAAAACATACAGAGGGCAATGAATAGATAAGTGGAACTGATTTAAATCCTCCTACAGGTGAGAAAAATGTGCATAGCTTAATACAAAGCAGAAAACATCCAAATCAGTTCCTATAAATCAGAGCTTGGCCTTGCCTATATCATTATTACACATTGTGCTGAGTTTCTCCTTACTCAGATTGAACAGAAGCAGCTTCACTACACAATTATGAGCAAGATCAAGTCTTATTACTTCTAAAAGAAAATAGAAGCTTAACTGAGGCAAAGATCAGCGGACAGTAATTCAATGATTCAAAGTCCTTTGGTGACAGAGGAGGAGGAGCAGCAATCTGGGTGGTTTTATTTTTCCCCCAAATTGATAGCTATCATAATCAGTAGCTCTAATTTGAAAATTATCAAGGTCATTCTAAGACTGCAGTCAAGACATGCACAATCATAGTCACACATGATATTCAATTTAAAAAGCAAATACTATATATTTTGCCCAGAAATGTGAAAAGTCATGAAAATGAAATTTTTCAAGTCTATGTCCAAGATTCAGCAACATATTCTGACTTGCATCACTAAAGATTTTCAAGGAAATGTTCTATTTTCAATTCTCACCCAAAAAAATCAAGATTATCGCTGCTTTTCTGTAGTTGGAAAAGTACTGCAGTAATCACTAATAGTTACACTTATACCACTGACATTATCTTTTACTCAAAGTTAAAGAGAAGATGTTTATTCTTCCTGAAAGTTGTGATATGCTTATATTATGGAGTATCTATTTTGTAATTTTTTCCTGTTTATTTAAACTGTTTTCATTATATTGAAATGTCCATATTTTAGTTCTTAAATGTCAAAGCATCTCCATGGAAATCAGTAGTCCTACTCAGAACCTCTTATTAAGTATACAGCTTTCACAAAGGGACTTCAGTTTTACACAATAACTCACTTTTTGTCCAGACTTTTGCAGGTTTCAAAACAACCTAGGGATTACTAAGAACCTATACCTTCAAACAGTGGAAATAAACAGAAGACATTTTAAAAATACAAACATGTAAACAAGAATTAACATAATTTTGGTTACGATTGCTCACAATGAATGAAATTTAGTCAATCAAAAAGTATGTCAAATAAGCTAAAACATTTAAATAAGCAAACTGCAGTATGAGATTTTCAAACTCCATTTTACTTTTCCTCAATTTTCCATTTTTATAAGAATCAGATAACTCGAAGAAAGATGTAATGACCACTACTAAGATGACGTAAAATAGTACTTTCAATTATTTTAAGGTTCAAATTAAGAGATTAAAATCTGTTCCTGCCTCCCTTTTTCCCATAATGAAATTCCTGATGCTCTTACTGTGTTCTTCAAGTAGCTTAGTCATGGTGCAGTGGAGATAGGTAGCTGCAAAGGAACACAATTCCAAGCAGGGAACTACTGAATTAATATTAAGTGTTTGGCTGGAAGAGTGACAAAAAATTAATATAAAATATAGTAGTCAAGCAAAGCATTATTTTTTACCTTCTTTTTGATGTTTTCTGTAATTGAAGGAATAAGGTATCCTTTTCTAGCAGGCTACAAAGAACAGTAATAAAAATATTTAGTGCACCCACTGAACAGAATATCATCAGCAAAATATTCAGTAGCCAATGTTGTGTGATTCTCAATACTGGAACAACTCGAGTTCAAAATGTTCCAGTGTTTATAGTACCTGTTCTACAACACATTTGCACTTTATTTTACTATTTTAATCATGAACACAGCTTTTTTACAAGCATCTGAAATGTAGGGAAAGGAAGTTGAAAGCAATAGCAGGGCTGCATAGTAAAACTTTCATTGCATACTATGTCCTGCTTGTCTTGCTAATAAAAGAAACCATAAAAATCACCTAACAAAGGTTGTGGCCACATAAATCCTCTTTACGCAGTTTACAACCCTGACAATTTTTCCTTTTTAAAAATAAATTAATTGTGAAGATAATATGTAATAGGCAGTAAAAATCAGATTAATTAAAGAAACAATGGTAAAACTTTTCTGTCTTAATGTTAAGGGCTAGTGTATTGATGCAGCTCTGGAGACAGTTTGTGAACTGGTGTTAACAGTAAATTTAAACTTGCAGCTGCTCCCTACAACATCAATTTTAAGCATCTGCCAAATCAAGTCTTCCTAGAGCCTATACAATAAAGAAACTAGAAAGCACTACTACTATAAATGTATAGCTATACCCAGACACTTGGTATGTTTAACTACAGCTCTTATTAGCACTCATTGATAAGCTTACAGAAATTATTTGCTACTATAAAAAGGATAAACTTGAAGATCAAAAGCCACTACAGTTCACTAGTGTTTTGTTTCTTTTATTGTGGCTATTAAAAACATTTTTTCAGCGATTAATAAACTGAGAGATTTCAATAATACGAGGAAGCTAGGTTATAAAAGGATTCATCACTGAATTGCAGTAACTTTATTCCAATTTTTAGCACTACAGCTTGTTTAACTTTTATTACCCCTATTTCAGAAAGTAACAGTCTAAAAGGAAAAAAAAAAACAACAAAACAAAACACATTGCCCAATCCTATGGAAATAAAGCAACTGCAACATTTTAGATTCTGCTATAACTTTAAAACTTCTTAGCAAATAAATAAGTATGCCACATTTCTCATTTTACACCGACAGGATCGTGGATGATGCTGTTAAGGGTAATGATGTCAATCAAATGTGGGGACTAACATAATTTGTACACTTAAGAGACAAATGCCCAGCAAGTTGTGTGCTTCCTTTGAGTACCCAGAGCTTGGAATCTGAGGACCAAAAGCTGAGAACCAAAAAATGGCTCCCAGAGCTTGCTCAAGATTGACCATAGATTTAAGTGAGTAGATTTAAGATGCTCTGGCATCACACTGAATGGAAAACAAAGACTTAAGCTTTATAAAGAGGAACAGGTTATTTTTTCAGAGAAAAAACAGTCTTCAAAACAAACTCTTCACTGAAGATCTGTTCTGTCTTAGAAACTATATCTGTGCTGTGCAAAAATGCTACCTGCAGCTTCTCCCATCAATTCTACCTTGTCAAACGTATTTTTAGCCCCTTCTTTTGATTAATCTAGTCTGTAATAGCATGACCAACGGTCTCTGCTGAGACAATAAGGTGTGTGAGGAGTCACAGCAAAGTTACTCCAGTACGTGGATGTACTGAGAATGGTGAACAACAGTCTCACTAAAATGATATAATGATCATTCAGTTTCTAATTTACTACTCCTTGATGGCAGGAATTTAACTTAATACTTACAATTAAAATTAATTTCTTAATTTAAAATTATGCAATTCAATATTAAAGCTCCAAGATACTGGTACTGATATGCTTGGATTTTAAATATCTACTTCTGATTACCATTAATAGGATGAATGTAAAAATCACACGTGAAAGAACAGATTCATTCCTATTTTAGTGGTAGCCATTCTGAATGAGTTGACCCAATTCTTGTCAACATACCATCACCAAACCATAATAGAACACCCTCTTGTTTCTCAAAATGGTATCCATCAGCCAGATAATCAATCTTTACGAAGCACAAAACAATATCTACGTTCATACAGTATAGATGTATGGCACAGCTACATATATAACATAATGTCACATAAACAAGGGAAAACATTTACAAATCTCAGTTTGATCTTTTGCCAAGGATAAATAAATTAACTTTAACAAAAACGCTGCAATAAATTATGATGATGCAAGGCATGCATTCGGTTGCCTGGATTTTCAGAACAGTTTTTTTAAGTCACAAATCTAAATTTGTCCTCTTTACCAGGTGCTATTTATAAAGATGTTTCCTATCCCTTCCTTTAAAAGGCCTATGCTTGAAAAAGCTACTAAATTTATGATCAATTTTAAAATAAACAATGGTGCAATAAAATCCAAAAACTTCTTCCAATTATAATTTTATTTTGTAGCTTTAAATTTTGATTACATTGCAATTAAACTTTAGCAATATTTTAAATTACAGCAGCACATGCTGCATATGTCATATAATTCAACTGGGCATGGTAAAGAGGTAATGCTGATTATATGATAGCCATCAAGTTATTTCAGTTTTCTGACATCCCTCAGCTTGGGGAAATACTTTGTTCCCAGTTATCCTGACCTAGTGTCACCACCAGGCCATGTGGAAATCAGACTGCTTTGAGTTCTCCCCCCTGAGGAATGCCTCTGAACACCTGGTGCTATAAAATCTACCTCAACATCTCCAGAATCTCAAAGCAGATGAGAAAAATAATCCTGGAATTGCACCCTAGACAGGGAACCTGAGAGATCTACAAAGGCAAACGCTGGTTCTTTAGATGTAGGAAGACCACCCTAAAATATCTTGGGATGCTGTTTACAGAAATAGACTTATTTGTTGTTCCAGTAGGACTAAAGCACTGATAGGTACTAAACATACAATGCTTTAATTATGTAACTATATAAAGACTGTATGTATATATGTATATAGAATATACATTTTTGTACATGCATGTGCCTATTATGTCCATATATAAAAAAGGAAATCAGTATGCAACACCTGAAGTAAGAGGAAAAATCTGAATTTAACAGTTTTAAGTATTATTACATGTAGTGGGTGTTGTTTTTCTTCAAACTGGAAACCCTGAAGTAATAATTCTTTGAAAAATTATATTGCTACTTGATATAAGCACTGATTAAAAGAAATAGAAAAGGAAAAGACTCCTGCTCACACAGGCCCTGTCACGCTTCAGACTGGTATGTCAAATATTTATAATTATGAAAATTAATTTACAGTATTTTCCCACCACATGCTTGTGTGGAATAATTACCAGAGGTGACTTAGAAATTAAAACCATATTAAAGGTACAGCATTGTTGACACATTAAGGAAAAGTATAATATCAGAGAAACTCCCAGGTGCAACCGGTATGCAAGGAATCCATTCCCCAGTGGTTCCCTGGATGACACTGCCTGCGAACAGCACTGGGGGTGAAGACTCCTTGGCCAGGCCCTGCGAGATCATGGCAGAGATGGGAACTTGATGGTACCACAGAACCAATAAGCTGCCTATTTGCTACCCTGGGCCAACAGTCTGTCTTTTTATGACAGAGTGCTGTCCTTTGTGCAAACTTTGCTCATTAGAGTGTCATTATAATACCAAAACACACCTCCAGCCCAAAGGCTACCCACCTCCAAAGTGCAACCACCCCTCACTGAGATCGTGCCCTGAATTTTCTTCAGCTATATATTTAAAAGCATAGTGAAAAAAATTTACATCAATCATAATAAGGGTATTTATGACTACAGTCACTGAAGCTCCACCTCAAAGATAAAAAAAAAAGTATAAAAATGGCTTAAGAAAGGGGGAACATTAGGCAAGACATCACTGTGGACAAGTCAGGGCAGATACCATCGCAAGCTATCTCTGACTCCTGGGATCAGCTGATAGGCTGAGACTCTCTTCCCTCTACAGGGACACCTTGGGGTGAGATCAAGACTTTCCAAGTACTTCCCCAGGAAAACTCAAAAATCTCTCTAGACTGGCTCCTTTTAACTTAATGTGTTGTGTCTATTTGCACTTGGTTTTGCAGACAGTATATTTATCACCAGCAGTCCATAAGAACCTGTGCTATTGCTTCCAATAAACTGTCCTCTTCATGTTGCCAGCCACAAAAGTCTCTCACTGGGCACCCCCAGCTACTGGCTGTGTGAGACCGTGGAGTGCCACTGGACGGGGAGCAAGTCCGGAGCCGTAAGAGTTCAAATATATTGAGCACGACTGGACTAATAGTGCCAAACTGGACATCACTCAGAATCTAAACCTAGCCACCCCCAGCCGCTCTGATATCTCAGGACAAGCTGGAACACAAGGGGGTTTATATTCTGCCAAATTACTTGACCTTTTTACATGACAGCTTAAGTCATTATGAAGTTTAGTCAAAAAGATCATAGTTGAAAAAATAAATGTTTATCAGTTATCAAAATGTTTTGATGCTACAAAACATTGCCAAGTGTTTCTTCACTAATACAATCCTCCCGCACTTGTGGTATGTACCCATTGATCAAGACAGGAAAATCAAAATCCTGAGAGTTCTGAAATAACGGTAAGAGCTTCATCAGAACAATTCTATTAGCACATAAGTTACTGGACAGATTTGCCATGAAAATCCAACCTGTGCAAAATTGCTACATTCTTCTATTTTACATGCAGTTTTCCCATGGTTGCCAGCAATTTTAGAGAGACTTTTTGGATAGATCGTCTACTTAAGCTAAGCAACAGCAATTACACATTAGAGTACCAGAATTCTAACTACTGTGCAAAATAAGAGAAAAATAAGATTATAAAGAGCCAGCAACCCGCCCCCAAACATCACGTGATTGCAAGGGTAAAACTTCATGGCAACAGCAGTGCTGGAACAGAGGACAAAATTCCTTAGAAGCTAAAACAAGATCACACCTTTACAGATGTTCTGAACTACAGCTCTTATGAATTCCTTTTAATTTTATCTCTAACACATGCATTGTAAAGAAGTGTGGAAAAAACCTATTTTTTTTGATGACTTAGTTGGACATGATCTTGCACTCGTAACAAGAGGAAAAATCTATCTTCTAAAGATTCTCCCACCACTGGTAATGTCCAAATACTGATGCTTTAAATTTTAAGTTTAAATTTTTAAATTTAAGTTTTTAATTTTACCATTCTTTCATTAGCTTCCCAAACATTAGCAAACGGGTTTTGGTTTTCCTCAGATTAATACTCCACTTCTAAGGCATTGTCACGAACCTCAAAACTCACATTTATATTCTCAGTATCTAGTGTACCCTAATTTTTCCCAACCAAAGTACATATTGTAACCAGCTCAGTTACTGTCATAAGGCACACAGGGTTTACAAAGGTCCATATATCATTACAGTGAACTAGTAAACACATTCAGGGACCATTAGTTATTGATTTATTTGCAATTATCCTTTACAGGTGCTGGTCGTATTACTCCCTTTTGCATTTAATCATAGAGTTTCAGGACAGGTAGTAACCGTTATTCCAAGCTCCACATAATGATAAATAATGAAAACGAAGCTGTGAGAGTACTGCACCACACAGGTACAAACCACTCAAGTTGCCAATACTGGACAATAATGGATTCTTTAGAATAAAAAGCTAATTAAATGATTACTATAGCTGATAGTAATAAGTAATATATCAAATAGTTGTAATGCTGATTATCTGTCACTAACGCAGCATAAATATTCTCAGCACTGCAGGAGGTGGATACTACAGGATAGCTGTGTGAGGCACTGTCAGGCTGACTTCACAAACACGTAGTTGATTTTGGACTACATAAAACTCAGGCCATTGCACTTCTTGAATTAATTTCTAAGCTAGATGTAGCTTACAAAGGAAGACATTATTTAGAAATGGTCAGGTTTTTCAAGACTGAAGAATTTACTGTAACTGCCAGTACATCTGTAAACCCCCTAACTATAGTCTCTGTTAAGAAGCAACACTTCATTTCTTACCCAGAACATCCTTAGATTTAATTTCCATCTACTAAATCCTATTCTACACTTGTCTGCTAAGTAAACGGTCCTATTAAGAAGACATTTTGTTCTCTTTGTCACAGCTGATTATGAAGAATTTCTTAATTAAACCTGCCCCAGTTGCAGATGTCCCTGCTCGCTGCAGGGGCAGCTGGACTAGCTGACCTTTAAAGGCTCCTTCCAACCCACATTATTCTATGATTCAATGAACTTTAACAGACAATGTAGTAAAAACAGATTATTTCTATTTAGTTTACCAAGTGATCCAGACTTCTCCTACCTCATTTACCTTATTTCCTTCATGAAACAAGACTTCTCCAGAGTGTCATCAGTTAACTTTGTTTATTAATCAAATCCTAATCAGATTTTTGAGATTTTGTTGGTTTTTTTTAGTCACATATAAAAAGCAAAACAGCTTATGAGAAAAAACACTATCTTTGAAAACATTTGATGGTTCTAAGTCTTCACATCAGACTTTACTATATAAACCAACATTATTTATGATGATTTTGTACAATTGCTTAAGGTGGGTGAATCTATCTTCTACAACCAAAGAATAATTTGTATTAATCATGTACACTTTTTAGTTCTCTGTATTATTCTAGTGCTATCTCCTGAGTCACTTTTTACATCCTAGTTAATATTGGAAGTTTCTACAGATTGCGGGCACAATTTCACTGAGGCAATTTCTTAGTACAGAAGGAGATGAAAGAATGGAATTAGTTTTTTACCACCTGACTCCTATGTTGCAAAATTGAAAGACTGAGCTTTCTTGTGGGTTATCAGAACCTGCAAGACGATTCAATTCTTGAATCCTAGTCTGTGTGCTCTCAGTAGAAAGGCTATTTGTTTATGTGCATTAGGACAGATGGCATGGGGACCTAAAATGAGTTTTACTCTGAAAAACCGCTATGGTTTTCCCAATAGATCTGTTCTTTTGGATTCAAAAAGGATATATGTATCCTTAGGAAGAATGCAAGTAACAGTTTATATTGCTTTTTATCACTATTAGACCCTCAAAACCAACCCAATTTTGAAACAGCACTAGATTGTCTTCTTTGGTCTCCCTTTTCAAAGCGTAGAAGACTCTTTCATAGGCAGTGGATTTCTGTTCCATCCATGCTGACAAAGGCAGAGGCGTATCTGAAACCAATTCTCTGCAACTGCTTGTCCACAGAAACCAAGAAAACTTGCAATTTCATCTTCAGTCTAGACACTTGGGCAATGCCTTAACAGTTTCAAAGCTTTTATTGGAGATGTCAAATTTAATTCATCTGCAGCTACAGCCGGATGAGTATGAAGAATGTGGGCATTAGCTTCATTTTTTTTATAGTGCTATATATTAATCTACCTCTGTGGGTTCAGAGTAGTGGTACAGCCAGGTATGAGATACAAGTGGGTAAAACCCTACAGAATTCACTGACCGCAGTTTGCACCCTAAGGCTTTTAAAGAAACAATACCACAGAGAGAGATATAAAACCCAGCACTACCCAGAAAGATTAAAAATGTTGCACCAGCCTGCTCTAATTCACAGGACATATCCCGAGAAACTCTAGATAAAACAAAATTTTAGAAAAACTACAAAGATGGTCTGGAGAGAGAGACTAATATGAAAAACAAACAAACAAACCAATCAAAAAAGCAACCAAAACAGACTGAGAAGTAGAGACTCCAGAGAATTCTGCTGTAGAGCATACAGAACCTAGCAGCATACAAAATCAGTTTAGAGAAAAATAAAACTAATTATGCAAACAGGGTGTATCACCCAGCTTTCTAGCAGAGTACCCTCTCAAGCTCTGACTTTGAATATCCTGAAATTATTACCTTTGTTTCCTCCATCTACTCCTCTAGCAAAGGCTTTTTCTTGTAACTTTCCCAATTCTTGAGAATCTACAGTGGTTCCCATTCTGCCTTGAGCCTTTATTCACTGGTCTTAAAATCATGTTTAAGTGCTCTTGCAATATGCCTGAGCAGGTATGACTCTCCCTTATCCATCGTAATAACCCAGGCAAAAATCTAATTAACCAATTCTAAATCTGAATTGCCTTCCCACTTAAATTATGAAATCGCTTTAGTAAATGCCCATCTCCTACCTCATCTTCTTGTCATCTTTCTCTATGACTTGAGTAAAAGCTTGAGAAGAGCAAGCCACCTAACACATTCCTCTTTATAGTAAGCCCAAGTGGATAGAAGTAAGCAAATTAGATTTCCTTTGTCAATATTCCCCCTGTATTGTAAGTCCGCTCTCATCCTCTGTTGATTTCACAACACAAATTCCACTACACCTTCCCACATACAAATTTAACGGTAGCTTTTTTTGCTCTACGTTTGTCCTTTGAAATTCTAAGTCACAATAATCTTCTGTCCCCCTATTTTTTACATTTATAATCTGTATTACTGCCTCATTCTTTGTTTACGTGCAGTTTGCAGTCAACTGCCATGTCCTTGCCAGCATTTTTCACTCTATTATTTTTTTTCTAGCTTTCATGTATTCTCCAATTCTTCTTGCCTCCAAGAGGCCCTGTCTTTATCGTAACACTGAAATTTCAGCTTTGTCAAACCAGAAAGCCCCAAAGAAGTCATGCCTTACTGTGTTACCTGCATAAGACCAAACAAATTCCTCAACAACTTCAGCAGAATTCTGCCTCCAACGTAGAAAGGCTGTTAGGATTCTGTAAGAATCATCACAAACTTCAAATTCCCCCCAGAAACTGTCACCTCCTATACAGCGAGTAGGAAAGGAAAAGGAGATTTCCTATAACACACTAATCTAACAGCAGCAGCCACAGAAATGATCCTGTGCCCTCACACATGCTAATGCAGCTTCACCTGACCTTGCACAGCACAGCATTCCTTCGATCCCATGGTGATCCTACTCACCTGACTAAACTGTCAGAAAACAGCCACCTTCAGAAAAATGGATTCTTCTCTGCAAAGAGAACAAAAGGAGAAGGTAGAAAAGAAAGTCCAGGCAGAAAAATAAAACTTTGTCAGTAGCAACAAGCAATTAGATCTCTTTAACTGGTTAAGATACTACATTACCAGAAAATTAACCTCCACAGTATAACTTTATATTAGATAGCTGACTTTAAACAGAAGTTGGATATTTAACTCTCTTTAGCATACTTAGAAAATCTGTTAGACAATAATCTCAATCCAATCACAGCATATAAACTTAAATTCTCAAAAGCATTAGGCATCTACTCCTATTAATTTGTATGACACGGAACGAAACACCTTTGCAGAGCTCTAGATACAAATCGCTGCTAAATGTATAGACACTGCTTAGAGAAGAAAACCTTAACACCCATTGTAAATGCCTTGCATGTATAGGGTGTGAAGCTGAAATATGTTAAAACAATATAATCTACAAGTAGATCAGCCTCTCTCTCACAAAAAACACAGGCACATTCCTGTGTAGCTAAAAATAATAGTGAAATTAGAGTTGATGCAGACTCACCAAGAAGATTGCACTGATAAAATAAAATCTCAGCTCTAACATTAATATGTAGGCTGTAACAATCCAATGATGTACTAAAAGGATATTCAAATACGTTTGGATGGGAAGAGAAACAAAAAGATTACTTTTTTCCAATTTCCTCTCATTACAGTTACCTCTGACATGAAATTCATGATGAGTAAATTCAATTAGAGTAAGATTTTTATTACTTTTAAAAACAGAATTTGTAAAGTTAAGAACAATATTTATAGCTCCAAATCTCCAATTTAAAAGCTTTCCTGACATTTTAAAGTTACTTTTAAAAATACGTTTTTTTATTCCAAAGAAATACAAAAGGATAGTTTCAAAAGGTATAAAATTCAAGACAGACTAAAGCATCATGGAGTAGCTGATAGAGGGGAACAAGAAGAGTCTCCTGCACAGGTGGTGGCATGTTCCAAGCTCCTAACCACAGCTTTGGCATGTATGCCCTGTTTTACAGCCACCGAGGCTCTCTACTCACAGGTTACCAGATGGCATCTAGAAGCTTATTATATGTGTAGCCTAACAACAATGGAAGTAAACTGCACACAGATTGTAAATAGCTCCCTGCTATGATTCTCAGACCAAAAAAATCCATTAAATTAGCACCAAGGTTAAAAATATATGTGAGTAGATTAGTTTGTGTTTTTCAAATGGATACAGGCATTATGGAATACAACACAGGATGCATCCAATTAACCTTAAATATGTTCCAAATATTGTCAGCCTTTCCCTCTCGTTCTTTTTATGTTTACACAGTTTCTAAAATAATTAGTACATAATAGGCTGTCTTCCATTAAAATAAAACAAACCACTATAAATAAACAATAGTGTCTACTAAGCCCTTTCAGCTTCTCTTCACTGTTATTTCCAAAAATACTTTAGCCTGGGTGGATTTTTTGAAAGCAAAGTCAGTCTACATACACTGGTCGTTCAAAGCTCTGGTGGCAGGCAAATACTGGTGATTAACTATGAGCTTGCAAAACAGAAGAGAAGCTGGAAAGGCAAACTCAGAACAAGAAAAGGGTAGTCAACAACAGAACAGGAGCAGCAGAAGAAAAAGCTGCCAAAGCCTTATATCCTGGAATTCACAACATCTTCAAATTACTATTATATGTGGACAAATATTTACTAAATACAATACAATCAAAATTATTTTGTTGGGTTTTTTTTGTTGTTGGTGGTTGCTGTTGCTTTGTTTATTTGTTTTCTGTTTTTTTTGGTGTGTGGGTTTTTTTTTGTTTGTTTTGTTTTTGTTGGTAGTGTTTTCTTTTCCCAAGGATAATCTTTAAAAACTAAAAATATCTCCTCTTTTATATCTATATTTATTCCCATTTTTCATTTTTGCCATACTGCAAAATCAATCTTCACATTAACCAACCCTGTGGATCTAGGTGGAAACACATAACTGGGGTATTTTTCCTATTACATTAACATGGATATGTACTGCTCTTTTTCTCATTATTTTATGTGCTGGGTCCAAGCCAGGGCATGTACACCCCATAGCATACCAACAATTTTCAGATGAAGAGTGAAGAGGGAGGACTGTGAATTTATTATTATGAGCATCCTCTTGTGACAATTTTCTTAGGCAGTAAGACATACATATAAACACCTGAGATATGTCACAGCTATAGTATTGTTCCTAAATTAGCTACAGGAGCTAAGTATTCTAATAAAAGTTTTAAAAAAACAAACAAACAAACCAACACTAAGCAGGTTTGCTTTTTACCATAAGCAAAGTATTCCTGCAAAAATAAGCAGCTTCAGATGTATAGCAAGTTAAATGCCTGATGGGCTGATCTGCTCTGGGTGCTTTAGAATATATAGCATATTACCTGAACTGTACATAGATGAAGTGATAAAAACCTGTAAACAAATACAGAAAAACATTATAGAGTATACAAGAGATGTAAACTGAGTAGATGGTAGTATTGCTATCATTCAACTTGTCCTGGCCTGTGTTTCGAGTAACAAAATTCTATACTAGGCTTTCAAACTTGTGTAAGTAAGTTTAAATCAGCACCTTAGCTGTAAGAATTCAGAGTATTGACAGAGAGAGAAGTAGGAAAGAGAAGAGTAGCTGTCAGGGAGAAGAAAGGTGGACTGAAAGGAAACAGGAAGACAACATCCTTTTAGATGAGATGTGAAAAAACTTGAGTACATAAAAAAATACCTTGTGATTTTTCCCCCCAAAGACAAAGCTCTGATAGATCATGGCTGAGCTCCACAGTAAGACATTAGACTGCACTTACCTAAAACCGAATACTTTAGCAATATAACATGAAAACATTCTTAATGGGTCCACAAAACTGTAGTCTGTTGTAGAACGTATACTGTTTAGCACTTCTTCTTTCCAGAAAGGGTTGCATTGCTAAATACAACAGGTTTGATCCACCTTTATTCTAAACATCAGTTTGCAAAATGATTTCTGTTGCACTGGCCCAAATAACCCCAACTGTATATACATCATCACAGACTAGTTTCCATCCTTCACCAAGGAACTTTCCTCAGGAAAGCAAACCCATTTTTTGACAGGAGTGAAGACGTTACCATCGGACCGTTTCTCGGTGACCTGTATGAAATGAGCTGCTGTAAAGGACAAGTATGAATGGGGGTGCAGGGCAGCAACCTCAAAGCATCTCAGACAAGGCAGAAAGGCCAGCAGCAGCTTCTCCCCCTCACAATCGTGTTTGTCCTGAAGACTAAGGAGATTACAAATTTTCAGTACTCTTCCAGACCTCAGTTTCCCTGCTGACAGAGATTTCACTTTGGGTATTGCATGTAATAGAAGATAAGATCAACAAATCCATGATTATACAACAACTAGTTTCAATCATAAACTGGAAATCCAATTATGAAAAGTCCTGTGACCCATTAACATTATCTTCATAGTATGTGACACTCCACTGAAAAATAATTGAATTTTCTGGAGGAAATAGTCTGATTATTAATTCATAAACAGTTTGGAATACAGACTTCGCATTTTATTTCATATCATTGTTTCCAAACAAAAACAATTAAGGCTTTACTTTCTACTCCCAGAAGTACTGTTTGAATACACAAGACAAACAACCCTGAACATGATGAGCCGTGCATGTTCCTGCCAGAGCTCTTATGGCATGTTAGGGAGATTCGTTACCATGAAAACTAAATGCTAATTTTTAATTTAATTTTCCTTAAAGTAATGTTTACATATGCAAAGGCTTTGTTTAAATATTGGAAAAAGAGATCGAAACACCAAAATCCATAACCTAGTATAGAATAGTTAATTTAAAATATAAATACCACAGTTCATGAGCAACTGAGCCCTTCCTTCCAGATTTTAGAGGTCTGACTGCTTATTTCATATTGCAATCACACTGCAGTAATTTGAAAGGGATCTAGTTTTATTCATGAATAATTTAAGCTGAACTACATTAAAATTAAAAAAAAACAAAAACAATTAGTGTTGTTCACTTTGGCCTCATTTAATCTTTTTGGGTGTAAGTATATCATGCGGTAGTTCACATATTTGCGTTCCTTTTAACCACATTCTTAACACCAAAGTAAGCTAACTGCTGAATTTTATATTGCAAGTGTTTCTTCCCAACAAATATTTCTTTTAAATTACAATGGTGATTATTCGCCCCAGTCAAATACAATTACCATTTTGAACATTGACTTGCAATCATATATCAATTACAGCTAATTAACATGTATATTTTTTTATCAGTACCCAAAAATACCAATGCAGATTGTTGTTTGTTGCATTGGAAACGAAAACTATGTACATAGGGTTCCAAAATGGCATAAATCATCCCACCTTTGACATTATAAAATGCTACGAAACAGACCTTAAAAACAGAATAATTACAAGTGGAAATAGACTTCTGTGGAATTCAGATTTTTCCTCTTATACAGTAAAAAAAACCCCTCACTCTTAAAAAAAACAATCAACATTTTTCAAGTGTAATGAACTTCACATCAACAACGTGGTAACCAAGGTACCCAACCAAGGGTGCATGACTGTATGTGTTGTGTGGTGCATGCCAATGCTAGTGATTTCTCTTTCCTTTAAATGAACAGAGACCTTGGCAAAAGTTAAACATTCCAAAGAGCATTAGAGTCGCACGGTTAGTGGCAGAATCCCATTTAGTGGCGTTTCACCCAGCACATGTACTGTAGGCGCTCTACAGATTTGTTAGTGAATAAACCATCTTCCTCCTTGACTCCTCAAAAATTCCCAAATGAGTTCCCTGAGAAATGTTAACGTCTTGACACTTTAATTAAAGTGAAAACAAAGCATTTTTCCAGAGTTAATGACGTGACTCAATTATGGTCTCAAAAGGCCAAACAATGCTGACATTACTGATAGTTGCACAAGCAATGTTCCACCACCTGCTGTGTGGGCTTTGTGTGAAGGCTCTCATTCTGTTGTCAAGTTCCCTCTTAAACTGTTCAAAGTCAAACCCTACCAAAAAGCCCAAAGTGAAGGAGGTAAAGCACTGCAGGAACTCCTGCAAGACAAAGGACACCCTTATGCACAATTCCCAGCTCTCACCATTTGACAGGGAGGCTGTCCTGAGGAAAAGAGCAACACCAACAACTACCAATAAAAGGAAAGAACAATAAACATTTTAAAGTCTTGATTTTTTTTAGATTTGTAGAAATTATTTTAATATATTTTTTACATTTCCCCAGCAACATCTAAAGGTTCTTCTATTAAATACAAAATCAGTAGGCCTCTTTTCCCAGGAACTGGAAGCATTTGCGTATTCAGAAAACCTAGCAGGTTTTTGGATATTATCCAAATGCAGGTTTTGCATCTCGGGGAGAGATGCAGTGTCACAGAAGACAGACTATCTTTCTGAAATCTGTCACTATTTACACTCAACTACAGGGAAAAAAGAGAATATGCAAAGCATATCTACAATTAGAATTGGGATCAAAAGCATCTTACTTTTCAACATCCTTCTGTATTTGTTTTCAGTCCTGGGGGCCTGCTGTTTTATTATTCTTAGCAGCATATAATGGCTCAAAATAAGCCATGCTCTTCAGCACAAAGAAGCCCTTTGGATGCTCTGCAAGGTAATTTTATCAAGTACCAAAGGCTTCAAATATCAAGCAATCTATTTCTAGAAATGCTTGGCTTTGGGTGTCTTCATTTAACAAAGCTGCAGTGACAGATGGAAAAATTGTATCTCTGCTGTCTTGTCTTGCAGATGTAGGTATTTTTTATGTACAGCTTTATTTGTAGCTAACATTCTTAAACATTTTCTCCACATAGGTCTGTCATATTTAAGAACACACGTTTAGGCAAAGCCTAAAACTAAACCCATCTTCACATCAACTACTACACGTAGAATATCATACAAAAATTAAAATAAAAGCATGGTTTAAACCTAAGCAAAGATTTTTCTTTTTACCATTTTCAAGTTTATAGGGGCAGAATTTAAAAAGTACTGCCTAACAAAAATACATAATTCTTTTAATTTAAAATTCCATCAAAATCAACTAAATCACTTTTTAGCTTATATCCAGTAATTCTTGGATCATTTGCTTAACATTTGACTCACAGAAAATTAATTTGTTAAGCAGAGAGGCAGTGTATTCTAAAGATACATTTTCTTTGCTGCTTAATATCCACAATCTCACCATCTCCCACTGTGTACCTGAGGACAGTCCCACCAGACAACAAGTTGTACGTGCTACACTGGTTCCACAGCTACAGTCATATTCACCAGTTCACAAACACACATTTGCTGTCTGGCTTATTGTCCTGGTCCGAGTGAGAACAGAACTAACTGTTCAGTGATTTTTCTTTTCAGTTCAGTTCTTCTCACTCACTGCACTGTCTGAAGTCAGCAGCCTGTTCTCACAGACAGTGTCTGCTGCTGGCTGTGGTAACACCCCGTGTTTAGAGTCACTACCAAGGGTTGGTGTGCAGACCAAGGCCACTGCTGGATCTTGTGCACCACACTGGGGGGTGCAGAAAGTGAAAGGCTGCACCTGCAGGGAGGAACATAAAGGACAGGGCAGGTGACCGTAAACTGGCCAACAAGGGATTCCACCATAATCATTACAATATATACATTGTATTCATTATAAAGCTGAGGGATCACAAGGGTCAAGTCCCTTCTTGGCTTGGCTTTTCCGGCTTTTTCCTTGCTTCTTCAATGGCTGGCATCTGAGGAGGACTCTGCCCATTCTGCCTTCAATCCCGATCTCTGTGAATCCAGTATCAGAAGCCAGCTCCTGAGCACAGCTTCCATCTGCCACTGGGCCCAGTCTGGGACTTTTCTGGTGCCTGCTCCACAGCATCAGTGGTGATGGCGACAATTGCCATCAGGGAGGAAGTTGGGTTTGATACTGCTTTTGTATAGACTTGTATTATGTTCCGCTATCATAATTTTCATTACAGCGATTCTAGCTTCCTTTTTCTAATCACTAAGTCTCTCTCCTTCATTCTCTTTCTTTTCCCCTTTGGGGAGGGAGAGAGGTTGTCAGAGAGTGTCTGTTACAGGTGTAGCAGGCTGCCCTGACCCTGAACCCTGACACTTTCTGAATACTCTCCCACCTGGAGGCACTAATGAGTTGTTCCCCTCTCCCCAAACATCAGGTCTAATGGGAAGTACAAAACCTTTTTCTTATATTGCTATTCTTTAATAGAAAGTCAAAAGCAGTCTGCTGTTTTAAGGGAAGAAACTCTCTGCCTTACCCCAGGTACAATTTTTGGGGGAAAAACCCCCAAATAACTAATAACAACAGCTAGACAGCTACAAATCCTCTGCTGGCCCATCCACACATCCTCTTTCCCAAGGGGTCACTTCACCTATCTCATTCCTCTGCAAAATCTGTCTATCCTCTTCCAGTCACACACACTCCCTAGGCAACCATTCCAGCACCTCGCTGTATTTACTACCATACATTGTTCAACCTGTAGTCTGAACAATTCTTTTCAGTTTTCTACTTTTTACTTTTTTGTTCTAACAGGTTGCTTTGAGGTTTTTTGGTTAGTTTTTGTTGGGGTTCTTTTGTTGCTTGTTTGGTTTTGGTTTTTTTTTTTTTGGTTGGTTGTTTTGTGTTTTGTTTGTTGTTGTTTTTCTTTTTTAAGAGATAATTATTTTGGATTTTAAGAATGTATCCTGTCTCCCCTCTTTTGTACCCTTACTACAAAGACAAAATGATTGCCCATTTTATTTACAACCTTTCCTAACTATTTTGGGACCTCATCTTTCCTATTCTGTCCCAATATACGTGTGCTAATTTATATTCAAACTCAATAATCTGATGGAGTAATCATTTGTTTTTAACTTCCCTTCTGTTTAAGGGCACAGAAACAGTAGATCTTCTAAATTTTGTATGCTTTTTTCCATAGAGCTGAGGAGAAACTTGGATTTTATACATGTGATATTTCAACTCAAAGTCTTGTTAATTACAAAAGCTATGTTTGCATGATCTCTGGATTTTACTTTTTAATATACTATTACTACATGTTAGTTTTTAATACACTATTGGCCAGCATTTCAAAATCAAAATGGCAACAGATAATGCCTCAATTCCAGAAATGCCTATTGCACCTTTTGATAAAGTTAAAAAAACGCCAAAACTTCAGAAAATGAAATTGCATTGTAATACTTTATTTGTGGAAATAGATCGCCGTGCTAATAATAAAAGCAATCAAACATGGAATGCACTCTGTGAGGAACCTGGGAGAATAAGAATAGAAAAGTAGATGAAAATGACCTGTGAGTGCATTTTCAAATTAATTTAAATATTTAAAGCAGTGCTCTGTGCACAGTCTTAACTTAAGAATATTTATGCTATTGATACTGGCTTATTAAGGGCTAGACATGCAAACACTTTAGCCCAATTGCCTGTTGCTGTATGTTACCTGAGACTTGTAGCAAAAATCTTAAAATCAGAAGAGTACATTGTCTCTCAGAACAATTCCAGCTGCATTTTCACTGTTTCAGTGATAAACTTCATACTGAAGAGACTTCAGGTTTTAAATTATGTGTCAGCTTTTACAAGATATCAGAATAACACAATATATGTCTGTCCTTGAAGGAAATGTTCTACCTCAGCTATGAGTCATATTTGCATCTACTTAAAAGTGATTTAACAAATGCCTGTGCTATTTAGTGACAAGACACAGAAAGGATTTTAAATCATTTTCATCACCATAGTTCACTCCTATGTAACTGTACAGTTAATAAAAACATCTATCATTTTGTCTCAAGGATACAATTTCATTATAATGCACTTGCTTTATACCGAATGTGGTATAATCCAAGTACCTACATTTTAAAATTGGATAAAATGTTTACTCTGAACTTTTGCAAGCTTTAAGTGTTCACTTATGTTTACTGAAAAGAGCTAAACAATGTTTCATGGTGAATTTTACCTAGATTTCCCATATTCTCTGTTTTCTTTCTCTATTTTGTCCTAAATGTGCTGCTTGGATACAGGATTTTTAATTGCATTTATTCCTTATATATATTCCATTGGACAGTTGTACATTTTATGCTGTGACTCTTTATACGGCTGTGGTATAGTGAGAATTTAAATGAAGAGTAATCTTAATCTGAAGACATGTAAATCAATTTTACTACCCCAAAAATCTTTTTAGTATTGTAAAAGAGAAAAAGACTATTATTAAAAGGTACATTCTTCAGTTAAGACATTGCTACAATAAATCATTTTAAGAAAAAACTTAAGTCACATAAGACACAGCATTATGGAAAAGATATTTTGATGTAGGCCAAAGGAGATGGGGCACCACATAAATTTGATTCCAAGTGTCACACAACATGACCTTAAGGAAGGCAAGGCACTCATTTACACCATCTTTTTGACTGGAACAAATACTCAGACAACTTAACTGTTGAGTAAGAAGGCACCATTTTATTAAGATAACTTAGAACTGTAGTTCAATAATTGTGCACTACAGGACGGAGTTCTCCAAGTATCTTTGTTTTAAACACAATTTTAATTCACCCCTTCACCCTACACAGACTCATCCTCCTCCTCTGCCATTTATTCTAACAGCCTAAGCAATTAAGAAAATGGACAATAAAGTAGTATCCTTTGTTAGAAGAAGAGTAATTTTAAAAAAAACAAAACCAGAATAGAAGCAGGAACTGTGACAGAAAGGCATGGTTCTGTTGTTGGGAATGATGTTAGTCTCACACCTAAAGTTTTAGACTGTTGCCTAGCCATGGTAAAAGCTAGTACATTCAAACTTGCCAATATTTTCTGATGTCTTATTTCTGGAGCTACTCCAGTTTTCTAATCCATTGATTAAATAAAGACATCAGGGCCTCTGGTAGGACTCATTTGGGAAACATAAGATCTGCAGAAACACAGACGCTTGCCAGAACCAGTCAACTAACAGTGCTCATGAATTTCAAAGAACAAGAAAGCACCAGGCAGGCACACTGGCTGTGTAGAGTTTATATATTATGGGGGTGAAACATTAAGTCCAGTGAAGTTTACTATAAAAATCCTGGTGACTTCAATAGAAATAGAAACAAAAACTAAAATTTTGTAAGCCAAGAAATACACAACTGCTCACAAGTCAAAGTAAAAAGGAGAGCTACCTCTAAGAGTCTAAGATGGAAATTTCTAACCACAGAACAAAAACCAGAACATTGAGATGAAGTAACTGGCAGGTGCCTCAGTAACACTCAGATAGATACTAATAAGTGGAAAGGCAGTGAGGGGAACTTTTTCCAATATGTGCTAAGAAGCATTTCAGAAAGCAATAGAATATATATGTATTTTAATTTTTTAATGAGAGTTTCAGAAGAATGGAAAGGGATAAAAATAAATAAAACGGCACGTTTGTCGGAGGAGAGGTGCATTGCCAGTGTCAGACAGAAGTAGTGCCCTTGAAAAACAGATAGAAAACATAAAAAAAGTAAATCACCATGGACAGATTCTTGTGGATACAGAAAAAAAGAAAGACTGAAGCCGATTCCGACTACATCAATTTAAACTAAAGCTTTTTTGTTGTTGTTCTCAAAAGCCAGTTTAAACTCTAACTGTGGCTCTCAAACAAAAATAGCCCAGGGTAACGGTTTTAAGAGCTTAAGAACTTTTAGATATTAGGGTGTTTATTTCGACTTCGAAAAATAAAAAGCACTGTCATATGGAACCTCAGTAAATAAACTAAGTAGAATAAAGAAAATAAATTCCTTTCAACAGTAAAAAAAAAAAATATCAGGAATTAATTTTGATTTCCATAACTCAAGCTTAAAAGCTTTCATTGACTATGAACAAATCACCAATTTTTCAACCTTAGTCTCCCAGATGTTATACCTTTTAGAACTGTCTGGTTCAGACACGTTGAAATACTTGAAAAGTTTGCAATCATTACAGAATAGGGTAGGATTTCTCCAGCTGCAAAAGAAACATAACAGAGTAACAATCTGGTGCCCTTCCTCTGCAGGGTGATTACATGAGACTCTTTGAAAGTAGCTTGCTAGCTTCAATTAATCAGAGGTCCTATTATTCACTAAAAAATGAATTGCAATAGAAACTTATATTAAAAATAACGACTTTGTTACCTAACTGGCCTGTAAGTGGCGACTTCTTCACCAGAAGTTTGTAAAAGATTGAAGGGTAATTTGGATTAGAGAGAGAAACCAGAAAGGATGCTGTATACCTTTGGATAGATCTTGTCTGTCTTCTTTACATCTTTGACTGGCTCACGTGAAGAGCTTTCAACATCCAGGATTTTTTTCTGCCTGGCTTCCTGAAGAGTCTTCTGGGTGAGACCCTCCAACTCTTTCTTCTTTTGACATCTGTGACCTGCTATAGGACAAAACCAACAAAAATATTACCAGAATGCTTTTTTTTACTTACTCTTCTGGAAGAATTACCTTTCCTTAACACGTTTCCTTAGCTGCACATGTAAAATTCTAAAAGAAACACAACTTTATAAAAAGGTATTCAGGTGACTGTGCCATCCAAGACTACATATAACTGCTCCACAAATTACTTTGGTGTGATCTATTTCAGTTTACCTAGTGATACCCTAGATTTTGCACCTAAGGTGCAGCAAAAATTTTGAATCTTGTGGTATAGGAGAGAGTCACAGGAAAATGGATGCAATTCTTTTTTTTTTTTTTTCCCCTCCTCACTCTGAAGAAACATCATCTCACTTCATCCCATCCAATATCTACTACTAAGGCATTATTCCAATTCACAGCCTTAATTCCCTTTTGCTTCCCTATACTTTCTTGCAATGCACCTTTCAAACAAAGAATTACTTATGAACAGGTAACTCGGCAAACAAATCCTAAGCAGGCAGCAAGGCTGTAAACCATCAGAATAGGCTGAAATGAATCTGAGGAAGAGTACAGCACATGTGACCTATCGCACAACACATCTGCCACAATCTGGCAGAAAGGACAATGTTCTCTGACAGTCTTTATATTGGCAGCTCACACATCTGAATGCAGTTCCTCGGGATACCTGTATCTTGTTGCAGTGTGTACGTGCACCTAGAGGAAGGAGAATGCAACACTGAATTCCAACAGGATCTGGGCACTTAAATCCCTCCAGTTCTTTGAAAAAAATCTCAGATTGAAAAACACATTAGACAGCTAAAATCAAGAATGAAATAAATGCACTTAACATATTTCAAATGCTTGCTCCTGTGAAATAGTTTCATTTGGACCTCGACACTAAAATGCAAACTTTCTGACTTAAAGGGGCAAAAGAAAAAAAAACAACCAACCAACCAAGAAACCCCAACAAAATCACCCTCTCCACTCTTGAGGCAAAAGAAAACAGATCAAGTAAATGGTAAACCTTCCCAGATACCCAGTCCGACAAAAACTGTAGCTGATAAAAAGAAGTGTGCTTGGTCTAACAAAATGCCTGCTCACTGCTTCCAAAGTTAAAGCTACTATCACAGATGACCTGAGTAATAACTTTCTGTGGGGAATTGGATACTGCAAAATTAGATTGCCTGTCAAACACTTTCTACGCGCTCAGTAACTGTTACCCACTATCACGTTGTTCACGGAGCACTTGGCATGTTGGTGCTTTCGAAATACATATACTTATAAACCAACAGAGTTATGACAGTTGAAGGGCTTAAAAAAGTCAGTAACCATTAAAAAAAACCCAAAACACAAACCAAACAAAACAGAACAAAAGACAAAGAAAAAAAATTAAAATTCTGAAGAATCGTTTCTATTGCACTGTCAACAGCTTGTGTTGACAGATTTTCTATTCTGATCGCATTATAGATGGAATGGGGACAGCAAGGTTTAAGTGCTCTAACTGGTGCATTTCAGATTTCTTTTTGCATGACCTTCTAACAGCAATTACATTAGATCAAGGAAAAGAAAAGCATAGTTAACAGGCTTAGAGATGAGTTAATTCAACCATAAGTGAAGAAACTCACTGAGTTCAATTTTTTAATATAATTGGGTAATAAATAGGCAGCTGTTGTTTTCAGGAAATACAAGAAATGTACTGAGTAAGTAAGTTTTAGAAGATGTTTTTAGAACCAGCTATTCCAGCGGTGTTCACTTAAGTTTATAAGCAAGCCACAATCAACATTGCTTAATTCCTTCAGGCGAAAGTGGTCTTTTTTTCAGAGGATCACTTAACATGGTGCCTTGATCTGTACGTATGGGTGCAAATGCTCTGTTAATATACAACAATAATCTATCTAAAAAATATATTATTTCTCTTTCATAATTATATCCCTCTATGTATGTTTTTTCTACCACATCAGGGAGGACCAGATTTAAGATAAAGCTAGTTTTTAATGCAACTCTTAATCTCAAGAGCCAATCATTTAAAAAAATCTAAACTCAAAATACAACTTTTCCTTGACAGCTGGCTTCTGAGCGAGCATAGCAGGTATAGAAAAAACAGTCCACAACATGACCGAGCCCTAATCCTAACTGTTAAGTACTTCCTCTTCCATTAATTTATTAAATATTTGAAGGATATATTAAATGTCCTTCCTATCAACTTTAAACTAGCAAGGTAGTAAATAGGAAATAAAAAACTTAAATTTTAATATTTAAGACACCTAAAGAAAGCTTTCTCTTGAAGGGTTTTTGTACAAAGCACTGTTTGCAAAGCTAAACAGCAGTCTGGCAGTGAGGCAGCAAAAAGCCCTAGGAAACAAATTACATGCTCTGTATCATGGATGTGCTCCTCTTCAGGACTCTTTCAGTCTGAAATCCAAAGCCTAAGTAGTTAAGTTCAGAGTATTTGTCCTTTTTTTCTTTTTCTACCTAGCCACCAGATACAACTTTACAATACAAGCTCTGAGAATACTACGAAGCTTCCCTTCTTCATTATTCACTATCACTCATTTGAAAAAAACCAAAACCCAAATAAAAAAAGATGAATGCACGATGGTTTGGATATGCAGGACCCCACCGCCACTATTCAAAACCTTGAAAAATTCTGCAAATCCAGAACTGATCCACAGCTGCTTTCAGTGCCCTGCAGCAAAACCCAAAAAACAACCAAAAAAACCCCACCAACAACAAACAAAAGCAGATGTAGTTCTCCTTACAGTAGAGATGTGCAAGTCCAGCAGCAGTGGTTCCTTCCAAACTAAGAACTTAGAGAAAAGTACAGCAAACTTTTCTCCAGTATCTGCACACTGCTTGCTTCTCAAGGTTGCATTTATATGGTCTCAGGAATAAGAATTCAAGAGGCAATGGAACATGACCATCTTTCAAGAAGCAGCAGAAAGTATCTGAGTAAGAGACAGTATCACCCAGTGAAACATTAGTATAACCTACAGAGAGCAATAAAAATTATGTAGTATTAGAGGATGAAGCACAGGAAAGAAATTAACAGAAATACCGCTTAATTTATGATACACAGTGTAGGAAGCAAATTAAGGCTTGCACAAGCACATGGGTGGCTGATGAGTTTAATAATTTGTGTTGAAGACTAAATGACTTTTTAAAATATCATTATTTATAAAGTGCTCCCCTGCTTGTGATTTTTTTGGTATGCTAAAGCACTCCCAAGAATTCTGGAGAATAAACAAGCAATGTGAACAGCTAGTGTGGTTTTTAGAATCGCTCAAACAACAAATGAAAGTATGTGTAATATAAACAAGAAACAGATGGGGGATCTATACTGTAAAATACCAGAACAGGGAAAGAATTCATCCTCAAAAGCCAAAATATAATGAGAAGTTGAATGTTATATGCCCTAAACTAATACAAAATAAAAAGCCCATTCTCTACCTCCCTATCTAAAGTGGAATAAAAACGAGCACTTTGCTTTTTAGTGAGGCAGAGGTATACACTTCTAGTTATAACAAGATTTAAAGACTACAGCAGAGCACATCCAGTACATACAGCCACAAAAAAGGTGTTCTGAAGTGTGCCTTGTTGAGGAGGCGCATAAAAGAAAAAAAAAAAAAAAAAAAAAAAGGCACCAGAATCCAAAACAAAAAAAAACCTATGAAACCTAAAGAGGTTTGCTGCTGCCCAGTCCTTAAGCATTCCAGTGGGTTACCACAT
>JANHFX010022309.1:42845-53718 GCA_027560015.1 Chloroceryle amazona
AACCAAACCACCCCCAAAAAAAACAGCCAAAAAAAAGGGGTTCTGAAGGTTGCCTTGTTGAGGAGGGGAAAAAAAGAAAAAAAAAAAAAAAAAAAAAAGGCATCAGAATCCCAAACTAGAAAGATACTATGAATACTGAAGAGGTTTGCTGCCTGCCAGTACTTCAGCATTCCAGTGTGTTAACACATCTGAAGTCTGTATTCACAGAAGTTACTAGTTTAGTAGCTATTTGCTTGTATGTAAAAGAAAAGCATACCTTAGTTTATACTGTTTAAGACTACAGACTTATCTCACTATCAAATGTGGCTGCAATTGGAAAATAGGTTCAAAATTATTAGTGGAAGCTCTCAAAGAATGTGATAGCATGCGCTTCGTTTACTCAGGAAACCAGAGGTGCTAGAGTTTGTTTTTTTCCACAATGCAGTTCAAAAACTAATTTAATAATTATGCATTTATTCAAAACACCAGAAAGTAGCACAGTACCATACAGATAAAGATATTCCAGCAAGTATTATATAACCTTAGGAACCTCCTGTAAAAATGAGACATGAGGCTGAAACAAGAGGCTGAATTTCATAACACCAGTATTATCCAAATGCTTCCAGACCACGCTACACACCTTCTTTAAGCTGAAGAAAACCCACTCATAAAAAAACCTGTAAAGAGTACTATTGAATAAAATAAATTCAGAGAAAATAGATTTCTAGGATGAAGTCCTCGCACAGTTACTCATATTCCATATTGCCATCAGCAGCCTCACTGTCTTTGGTGGACACATTTTAGAATAAATATTCAAATGATAAAATTGCTGCTTTGTCATCAAGACACCTGATAAAATGTTTATAGAGCAAGCTTTTTTGATTTACTGTTACACCAGATTTTGAAATGCATTACAACAACAAACTATAACAGTCTGAATATTTTATGGGAATATTTTACCTTTTTTCATGGGAATCTGAATCTCATATGTGGACTCCAAGTTTTGTAATTTGGCTTGCAAACCTGCAACCTAATTTGAAAAAGGGGAAATAAAAGAGAAGAGGTAATAGGCCAGCACTGCTTTTGAACTGTCTGCTCACAACACACAGCATTTATGCCTGCATATTTAAGGAATAAATACCATCTATAAATTTTTACTTTTCTAATTATTGTCTCAGTTATATTTTGTAAAAGCCCAATGAAACAGTGAGATAAAATACAAGCCATCCAGAATGTCTCAAAACACTTTAACAGCTCTATTAAAACAATGCAGACATAATAGAATATTAGGGCTCTTACTGTACCATCTACTTTTAGCCACTCACTTCACTGATCTTTAACTTAATGCTACATTATAATGGGCAGCTTTGTCATAAGAAAATGCCACAAAATGTGGTGTTGTGTTACAAAAATGCCACAATTCCAGGATACCTGCAGTTCATAATTGGATAGGTTGGTTTTTGTTTGGTTTTTTTTTTTTTTTTGTTTGTTTGTTTTTTTGTTTTTTTGTTTTTTTTTAACAGATGTTCCTGAAATTTCATAGCACTGGAACTGTTCTGTGTTTTCTACTCCTGATTCAGCATAACTATATATGGACAGTAACCTTCCTTTTTCCATAGGACATTTACTTATTGAAATTTCAAACATAAAATCCTTGGTCTTTTAAAAGTAAGCCCTGAGGTGACCTGAGAAAAATTGGAGGCAAAGGGAAGGAGGAAATGAGAGATGAGGCCTGTTAGAAAAGAGTGCAAGCATGATAAATTCCTTTCCTGTTACCCACGTATAATTGATGCTACTGCTGAAATGCAATGCATTTTGAGAGGTTTTCTTTTTTCCTTTTTTTTTTTTTGAAAAAGCAACTTATTGGTTAAACATACACAAGATAATTCTCTGCTCTTCATCTATCCTGGGCTTATACTACTTCCCTCTAAAGGGGTAGAGTATCTTGTGTATCAACCTATACATCAGGTGAGATTACAGGAGTAAAAATACTACTCTATATTACACTCAAGACAGAAGAAAAACTGTCTCTGCTATCTTAAGGTAATATTTCCTAAACTAGTAGGTCATTCCTGGGTATATTTCAGAAAAAAAAGAAAATACATAGTAATAAAGGAAGTTAAAACATGAGATTTCTAAAGGCATAGATGGAAACACATGAATCTGTGGGAATACCACCCTTTCCTTAAGCTGTTGACCCTGACAGTATAACAAGGTCTGCACACTGGTGACACAAATAGAGCAGCACTCAGCAAGTACAGTCCAAGAACTACAACTTTGTGGCCCTAAGTTACACATACTTTGAATATTAACATTTCGCCAAATGCCATGAAACTTATTAAAATGCTCTGCTTCAGACTACTGTCTGAGTTGCTTTAACAGAAATATCCCTTGTATTTACCAAAGGAAAACCCAAAAGGATTCCTTACAGCTTTGCAAGGGGCATTCACCAGAGCTTTACCTGTCCAACTGCTTTGTCTCGCTCCAAACTAGTTAACATTTTCTGTCTCAGTGTAGTCTGGTATTTTTCAGTCAACTGCTTCAGCACTGGTTCGTACGATGCATAGTGTGCCTTCAGCCTGTGAATGCAGAAGAGGACCAATGACTCCTCAAAGCTGAATTACATCAGAGACTTATGTTGGCTCATCTTTTTTTGTGTCCCCATATAAACAAATAAAAGTGCCAAAAGGCCAACACAGAGAAGACAGGAAAGGTATTTCGTATGTGACCACCCAACTGGAATACCATAAGATTTAAACAAACAAAAAGAAAGATCAATAAGAGGATTCATAGTTTTAGTCCTATCTCTTAAAACGATCCATCCAATTTTGACCTGTTTAGTCCTTTGTACACATGCTGCCCGTTATTGTTAATTTCCATTTTCTTGCAGGTGGATGATATTTCATTGGAAGAAAGAGAATGATGGCTATTATCCAACTACCAAGATCCTAATCCAGACAAAACAGTTGTAATATGATTACTAATTCTTTCTCCACTTTTCCATTACGTTTAGAATACTTAGCCACTTTAATTCTTCAGACCAATTACAAGTCATATATAATCTCTCCAGCAAAAACATGACACTAAAAAGCTTAAAATAAAAACTGCATTTTGCAAAAAGCTGATACACAGAGGGCAAATCAGTGAACAGTGCTCTTGCATTAGTACATATGGATTTCAAGGTTAAAGACATAGAACATGTAGCTGTTATTACATGCATTGATTGATAATATCAACAAAATGTTCTGAATTGTTTGGCGCTGCAGATGTAAGCCACTCCTCAATGTTATTTTAAAACAAGTGCTGGCATAAACATGTGCAAAGAACCGATTCTAAACTTTCACCAGGCCCACAATATGAAAGTTCTACTAACAGAGGCAAAGTAGCACAACAGTTAATAGAAAACTTAGATAACTGCAGAATGACAAAGTTATGGAATTAAATATTATAAAATAAATTATGATAGCTCAGTACCGAGGGATTAAGTTTTGGGCTTATTTGTAACCAACATCAAGTGTCATATAGGAAGGTCAAGATGTCAAAGGACAGAAAAATACCAGCTATGGGAATAATGAAGGCAAAGGTTCTGAACTCAGTGTGATACCAGTTACACTTAAAAAGGCTGAAAGATTTAAACCCAGAAATCACTACATATTTATGGGAAAAAAAAAATGGTTAAGAGAAAACATGTATATTTTCAACTATTAGAAACACTATGTACTTACTAATGCCACATCACACTGTGGAAAACAGATATTAAAAAAAGTTAGAAATTGTTTAAGAGATGTGGTAGAATGGTCAGATGGAAGTAGTAGTTACCAGGACAGTAACTAAATGCAGCTAACTTCACTTGAGCACTTTAAATTTCACAATGTCATCTCATTATCAGGCAACAATTGAAGACGTTCTCTTTAATGCTACATGTATAGTAATTAGAAGAATTCTTTACCTTTTAATGTCACAAATAAGCCTGTTTTTCTCCTGAATCACTCGCTTATGATGCATTCGATGGAAGTCCCGTTCTTTCTTCATTTTTAGGAAAGCCTCTTTTGCTTTGCTATATGAAAAGACAAAATGCAAGAGAAATATTAGTTTGTTCCTATTAAATTGGTTATCAAGGTATACCATAGAATGGTAGGGTTTGGAAAGGACCTCTGGAGATCAAGTCCAAGCCCCCTGCCAGCACAGGAACACCCAGGGCAGGCCACACAGGAACAGATCACAACAAATAGAGAGCTACCTTTCAGATCTGCACATGCACAAGTTAGAAACTTTTGGTAGTACACCCAGTGGTGGAGGACGTACTTCTGAGATCTTTTTGCTGCCAGCTGATGTACAAAACCCACGGGTACTCCTCACCTTTCCTCAGCTCCTTCAGACAGAATCCATAAGGATTGTGGCATTATAAATCTCAGTTTAGGTCAACCTTACTTTAAGCACTAGGGATCTTGGAGGTATGTATTCAAATTATAGGTGATCAGAAAACTATATTCTTGTTGTGGGTTTGAAATTCTATATGCAAGGGTATTGTAATACTAATTTTCTACATCACATCTGGAGCCCAACATAATGGTACATGCTAGAAGGACATACACAGAAAGTTAACTCTATCCTTGCCTTGCGAATACATGCATTTAGAGAGCTTATGGAAAAAAAAATTGTGCTAGAAAAGCTTTAGGGTGTATTCAGACATATTTGGAGATTGTTCCCAAATGTCGCCTGTATGCGACAGCAGGAAGCAAAAGGAATTAGTTTCAAAATTAATTGCAAACATACTGATAACTTGTTATTCGCTAAGCATTTTCTACACAGCCATGGGACACTCCGAGATACTCCACTCCGTAACAAAAACACTCTGCGTATATTCCTTGTTTTTACTGATAAGGGTTTAGCAGGAAAGATTAGTAGATTAATTGTTTATTTGTAAAGGAATCTTGAAATTACCTTCCACAGGTATCAGGTTATTTTGTCTTTGCAAAAATAAAGCTCAATTCCTTTCCAACAGGAGTTGGAGAGTTAGGAAAACCACTATGACAATGGCGTATGCCAAAAACCACAGACCCAGGAAGACGTTTTGCAACTGCCAGTGCACTATATTTAATTGTAAAAGTAATTTATCTTACATATATGCATTTGCTGTATTTATTACCTATAGAAGCTACCACATTCATATGTGTATATTTATATGCAAATTGTTGCTTGTAGCAGGAACAATCAGAGAGACCTGAATATGTGTACCCTGAATTCATGCCACTATGACAGTTCTGTGCAACACCATTCACAAAATCTGACTTGACATAAGATCTTGAACACAAAACCTGCCCTTTCAGAGCTGAGCAGATGGCTTGCTCTAAGAGTAAAAGATGTTGCTATAGCCATAGCTAAGTCAATATCCATTTCTTTTAGTGAAGATATATATCAAAGACTGCAGGTCTCTCCATTTAAACCTTTCTCAAGCAAGTAGTTTCATAAAAACAGCAGGAGGACAGGGGCCAATAAATCCAAGTAGGGATTTCCAAAGGTGAGTTACATGTCCCGTTTTCACTGAATTTAGGTGAGACTTTATTGCCCAAGATGCTGCAAGTTGTAGTCCTAAAATTTTAAGTGAAATAAAGACAGTTCTAGAAAGCATATATTCCCATGTTTTTACTCTCTCTTGCTTATATAGCATTTAGCAGCAAGGATGCTAAATGTACCACACAAACGGATTTGTTTAAATATGATGCATAACACAAAAACTGTGCACTTTATTTTTCTCATGGCCTAAGTGGAGAAATATTTGCAAGAATAGTTAGATTTTGGCACAGAAGTGGGAGATCGGGTGAGCATTTCATTGCTGGTGACAGCACTAACAGTAATAATAAATAGGACTTGCAGGATTGCTTTATATTGTGACTGTTGCTGTATATTTATGCACGTCTCCAAAAACCAGGACAGAAAGGTACTTGCAAATGTTTAAACTTGCTAACTGATGTTTATGAACTCAGTTACAAACCTCTGACAAAAGCTGTACCCAAGTTTCATTCTACCTACCTAATAAATTCCTAAACCTTTTAAGAGCTTACAAACACCAGTTTGTAGTCCCTGTGATTAACACAATCTTTAACTTGATACACCATTATGTTGTCTACCTACATGTTTAAACACAAAAGCAATACAAGGGGTCTGGCCATAGGAAAACACCAAAATATATGGGATTCAAGCTATTTTAAACCATCAGCTTGGCAGAGTTATATGTTAGTACAAAATTGCAGTCTCTTATTCACCTCAAGCAAATTCTGCTAGAATATTAAATGCTTGAATGACAAATTTCCACTGAAGACACTAAACTAAGATTAACTAGTCTCTTATAAGAGTTAATTTTCAGAGAGTTATTTTCAAATTTTACTTGAATAATGGAAAGAATATCTATGTTTCTGTTAAAGAAATATTGCAGCAGGTACCCAACATCCCTTACGAATCAGGTTTCAACTGTAGCCTTCGAGGTAAAAGAATGAATAGAAGTACACCTCAGGTATGACTTTAACTACTGTCACAATGCAAACCAGTATAAAGCTAGGTTTGATTTCTATCCCAACACCATGCCTAGTTTTAGAATCATAGAATCATGACTATCCTATTTAAATACAGCTTAGCAGTGTATCTAAACCCTAAGGTAACAAATTAAGGTCATGTTTGAAGTCATGTTTGATCAGGGTATTTAGGTGTTTGGGGTTTTTAGGTGTTTTTTTTCTTATGGATATGGCTGGATTGGTGGTCTAGGAGGTCCTTTCCAGCCATGAATATTCTGTGATGGTACAGTAAAGCTCCCTTACCTTTAGCTTTCAGGTGAAAGAAATATGCTGATATTTATTTCTTTTAATGTATGCATTCAGGGATTTTGTTACATCTCAAGACACCTTCAGACAGTGGACAACCTATTAAAACCATGTACTTACTGTCTACAGGATGTGAAGCTGATTGTGATTTTTCTCTTTAAATAACAAAACACTACAGTGAAATGTAACCAACAGTCTGCAATCTATTCTATTTTCCCATCTGCTTGCCATGCAATCATGTAAATATGATATTAAAATACCCAAAATACAATTACAGTTAGCTTCCAGGCTCTGAATTTCTTCCACCAATTGCTAAACAACATTAGAACAGGAGGTAATTGGTTTACAGTCATTTACCCTGGGCCCCCATACTGCCCAAGTCCCCAGTAACATCTCTTTTCTGCGAGATGGCTGTTGGGAGTACCAAGCTCAGAAATACGAAATGTAATTAAAAGCTTTCTTCAAATACACTTCACAGCGCTGTAATTCACAATGAAAGTTTGCCGACTAATTACAGAGCAATATACAAGGCTTTCTTTGCTCGCAAATCCTTGGTTTCTAAACAGTGAAATCAGCATGCTCTTAAGCATTCTGCTTTCAGCATAAGCTGGTGAATTCTCTCCCAATACCTGAAACCTCATATGGTCATCCAGGGAATTCTGGCTCCTGCTAGAATATTTTCTCTCTCATAGCAAGGGTACTGACTCCAGTTATTGAATGTATGAACAAGAAAAATGCTGTTGATGGTCACTAGAGTAAATGGATTTAGTATAGAGTATTATGACCAGATTTATCCAAAAGACACAAAGGAACACCCTGTTTAGGTTTCCTCACACAGTAGAATGTGAAAAAGCAGGGCACAGTTTCAGTCCACAGATTTATTTCTTTTTTAGCACTGTTCACTTCAATGAGCATTGGGAGTTTTATTTAACAGATAGCCTGTAGGAACCTAGCATATTGGCAATGTCTCTTCCCTCTCCTGCCTTCTCCCTGCTGCACATGATCGTGTCATCTTTCAGCCTTTTAACTAGACATCTGCTATAATAAATTTTCTGGCATCCCATATAGATAATCTTATGGGAAGAACCCAACACATTCATGACCGCAGTGAAATGGTTTTGAGCTTTATGTAGTAATTCAACAAACTCAGGAAAACTCTTCATGAGTCGTAATCCTTTCAGATTATTTTGCTATAGCATGTTCTGCATCATACTGGGGGAAGGGGAGGTGGGGAGGAACAAGAAACAAAACAAAAACAAAGCAAAACAGCAAAAAAACAACACACTACACACACAAACCACAAAACAGGAAAGCCTGCTACAATTTCTGAATGGCCAGAATTGTCTTTTCTCCATTCACTATGCTTTACTGCTTCTTACTCTCCCACTCAAATGAGACACAACCTCTAACTATTCTTTGTCCAAAGAAGCTGCAGAGTAAAATAGAGGAATGTTTTCCATATGGCTCACCTTCCTGTGCAAAAGTACATTTAGACTACAAAATATTTCACTTGATTATTAAAGATGTTTACTTAACTATTTGAGTATTAATCTAAAATGGGATCAATCATTATCATTGGAAACTAATTTGTCCTTACTAGCAGCAATGATTAGTTAAGATCCGAGTAGCTATTTTTCATATACAGGAACAATCTAAATGAAAATTAGCAGCTTGAGCAATCTTGAGGAAAATCAAAGAGATTGAGTTAACTGGTTTTTTTTATAGCTCCCTACTTTAAAACTATGAACTGGCAGAATTGCAGTGAGCACATGAATAGGTCTCAGGGCAAATTCTCAATGTACATACATGTGCAGACATATTCTTCAGAAAACTTTGCCTTACATATAGTTCATTATTGCACCTCTCGTTTATATATATCCATTATATATAAAATATAAATATGTATTTTAACTCTTATAACCAATGTACACATAAGTATAATGAGGATAATTTATACTGACATACCATTTACCACCAGGGCCAGAGTTATAGATATTTTTGCAATCAAAAAAAAATGAAGAAGAAGTGTTTAATGGTTTTTTTTCCTATGTTGGTATTTTGTGGTAGCTGTAATTTATAGTGCTGCATTTTAATACAAAATGCACATAACCATTTCTTTAGTTCTGCTACAAAAAATGAGTATAGTACACAATTTGTTGTGATTACTGGATATTGAAAATTAGTTTCTACAGTCCAGTGAATACAAATAAAAGAAATTAAGATTTAGAATTCAAAGAAACTTGAACTTTAATCATAAATGTCAACTAGATGTAAAAATATGTGCAGCCAGCATAACAAACACAATCTTATTATTTCCATTAGGCACTTGGGTTTACTTTATCTGGCCACTTACTACTGCATATCAAGGTTTCATTAAGGCCATGTAACATACTTCACAGCAAGTTTATAGCTTTCCAAATCTTTCCTCAATTGCATATTCTCATCCTCAAGTTGCTGGTTACGGGTGTACACAGAGGGAACCAATCCAGTATCTTCAGCTGTGATTGCACCTCTCTCTATCAGTTCATACCTAGTAGGGGAAAAAAAAAAGCAAACCCAAAAGATTTTATTCCATGTTTGTTTTTTTTCAGTTCACTGATGTCTCCTTTCTCATGCTAGCATTTACCTAAACTGAAATCAGTTATCTCCTTTACTGATCATTAACAATTAGCAACAGTACTACCACAGTGTTCTAATTTACTGCTTTGCATTCTAAAATGTATTATTGCTCAAATAATACATGTGTCAAAAGACATCCTGTATAACATAGTACCTGAATTTAAACAATTGTTCTTTTCCTTCCTTTCTTCCAAATAGCTTAAATAAAAGACAGGGGAAAAAAGTTTTACAAATAACATCTGTATATGGAGTCCTTTTTACCTCATATGCTCAATTATATGCAAGATTTTATTTATTTTTAGGACTCGGTTATGATGATAAAGGTGCAGACAATCTGGATGAATGATTCTAGAAGCCATCTTCACCATGGAACAGAGGTCATCTAGGGAAATTCTTCATTCCTCCCCGTTTACTTATGTTGCCCTCTCATTTAATTATATTGACCAGTATTTACCTATCTTACCCATCCCCAAGAAAACATGCTTTAGTTATATATCTGTTCAAATTAACTTGCACTGAGAAGTAAAAGGGAATCTGGAGCAGCACGTAATGCTGTGCCTCCATAGCCCCTGGCAATAGTCTATTCTGTCAGTCTCGCATCTTTTAGGACTATCCATTTTTTGGTAAAAATGTCAATAAAGCGAAGAATAGTCTAACAGGCAGTGAAAAGGACTTGGGCATTGACGCTATTCATTTTAGGCTTAAAGACATTTAAATACAGAGCAACTGAAAGTACCCAAGTATCTTCTACAGGAAAAAAAAAAAATAATTAAGAGCAATGATACTGGAAAGGATTTACAGAAGCTAAATTTGATCAAAAAAAAATGTGACTGTCACTACAGAAAAGAATCTTGTCTGTTTAAGGAATGATTAGAAGCTATCAGGATTTGTAAAAGTATTTCAAAAGGCATCAAGATTTAAGTCTCCAGGCACAAGAGCAAGATGCTTCTGTGCAAGTAGACATTGTAGAGGGGATTCCAGAATCCAGTACACGTATGTACAGAACATCTACTTCATCTAATTCTGTCCCGAGATGCAGAAGAGCAAGACCTTCAGCAGGTATGAACTTCTATATACCCACTGAAGACAATGGTAATGGGCATTACTGATACCAGTTCAGCACAGGTTCAATTTGTATCAGATAAAGACTATCGCCCCACAATCTTCTTCCCTGCTGGTCTTCACAGAATGGATGAGGTTTAAAGTTGTTTTCGTTTTCTGGGGGGGAGGTTTTTGTTTGGTTGGTTGTTCTTTTTTTGTTGGTGGTGGCTTTGGGTGGGTTTTTTTTACTTTTTTTTTTAAATCTTGCCTGCAGCTGGAAAGTGTTCTGGGTAGGAACTCACTAGAAGGAGCAACGTGTACATTACTTATATTTTCAGGTGAAAAAATCTATTGAACCTGTGCTCTCTCCCCCCCCCTCCCCCGCCCCCCCCCCCCCCAACCCCACCACGCACTGA
>JANHFX010022310.1:0-19804 GCA_027560015.1 Chloroceryle amazona
GATCCGCGATCTGCGGCAGCAGCGGGAGGAGGCCACAGCCAGGAGCTAGCGCTTTCCCACCGAAAACAAGAAAAAAACAGAAACCTTCGTGGTGAGAGAGAGATATATTTTATTTATTTATTTATTTCTGTGTCATAGCTTTTTTTTCCCTAGTCGCTTATTTGTCACTGTTGAGATTTGTACCAGCCCAGCTCACAGGCACCCGTCTGTACTCCCTGAAGATGGCCCGTGGCACTGCACCAGGACGGTAACAGAAACCTCCCCTTCGTATTCTTAACCCTTTGTGAAACTCAGCTCCTGTTAAAGTTGTTACACTTGGGTTTCACCACTGTCGGCTTTGAAGCCAAAGGGAGACTGGGTCCCATGTCATCGAGTCACTCTGTGTCACGCTGATGAGGTCATACACGGGATTTTCACCTGTTGGGGTTTTTTCCATTGCATTGGTGCTCCAGCTGAAAGATGGAGCTGTGTTGTCAGGAGTGAGTTCCACCCTTGGAAATGTTCACAAGTGAATTCACTGGTCAGGAGACAATTTCTTTTGACAGGGATTTTCTTTTCTGAATTCTGTCATTAGAGTTTAAGTTGGCTTAGTAAGAAGAAAATAGATGCTTCTCGACCGTTTTGTAGTTTAAAAATAATCTTACTGTGGTTTTGTAGCTGATGCCCAGCCACCTCTGAATTGTTTTTGCATCCTACCAACTCCCTAGCAGAGCAAACTGGAAGACAGACATCAGGTCCAGTTTCTGCAGGCAGCAAGATAGATTGGTGAGACCGAGATGTTCTAGTTTAATTCTGCTACTTTAGCTGCTTCTACAGAGTTGAAGAAATAATGCCTTCTGGGATTAAAGACTGCTTTTGACTAGACAACGAATCTTAAAGATGGTCTTTTGTCTTCTTATCCCCACAGCGTGACAGTGGTTAAACCTCTGAGTGGAAAACTAAGACTCCCCTCCACAAACTGGGTTCTCTGGCGCTATCTTCTTTGACATGGTGCAAACCATTGCGGGGAGGGAATAATGCCTGGGATGCAAATACATGGAAGCTGAAATCATATCTAGCCCTTAAGCTCATTAATTCATCTTCAGATAGGTTCAATATGTAAAGTTTACGTGCAGTGTGATCCTCTGTGTACGTCTGGTTTCGGTCATGTAGCTGGTGTCAGGAAGAACTAGTTCCAAAAGCACACACAGAAGTGCCCGATTGCATTTTGCTGGAGATGCCAAGAGTACCAGGCTGCGTGACCATATGTGGGTGCTGGGGTCATTTTTACTAAATGGCCCGTGATAAAGAAACGAGCATTGATGCAATGACCTTCGACACAAAAATTCTGCCAAAGGGGGTGGTAGTGAAGAATAGGTAAATGTCTCATACCTGAAGCAGGAAACTATTTCCCCAGTGTATTTCACAGAAATCAGCTCTACAAACTCCTACTAGTGTCAGGGTGTTAACCGTTGGTATTGAAAGTTACATACACCCCCAGGAGAGAGTTATTTCATCACTTAACCTCATCTCGATCAGAAGATGAGTTGCCACTGCTCAACATAAAGCAATCTGCCATTCAATGTGTGAGAAAGGTCAACTGAACAATATATTCAAAGACTCTTGGTGCCATAACATTTTCCACAATGGACTCCAGAAAAACAAAGGCTGCTCTGACAGTCCTGGGGTAACAGAAGAGCCTGGTAATATTTGTGAAGGCTTGATCATGTTTAGCTCAGAAACAAATACGCAAAAATAATTCTAGAGCATTTTTTAGAAGATTATTGCTGTCGTTGTTATAATGCCCATTCTTCACTCTTGTGGTCGCAAGCAGAGACTCGCTTGGGATTAGTATCTCATAACACTAAGTCGTCTTGCTTTGTTTTTCTCACAAATGATCTTGCCCAGGCCCCAGTATACATGATAGCAGCTCTGAGGAATGCTGTGTTAAAGGTGAACTGGTAGGAATCCATTTGAATAACGAGGGATACTGGACGTAGGACACTCCTCCCATCTCGGGGTACCTTGGCTTCAGGGTTGCTCTGTGCCAGCAGTGCTTATATGGGGGTAAAAATCAGTGTTTATTTGATTTATAGCTAACTTCGATTCTTTAATATGACTATTTTTTTTTTCCCTAAATTGGTCAACAGAGTGTTAACCATGGACTGATTGAAATTAGCATCTAGTTCAGCAGTTCTGCATGCCATTTTTATCTTTTCCCTCTTTTCAATCTGAAATAAAAAATACCATCATGCAGGTTTATTGTTCTAAAACACAAAAATAGGACAATTAAATGTATTTACTGCATATTAATTAATTTTCCTCATTCCCCATTAATTCTGACTACGCTTCAATAGCAAATTACTTAATAAAATAAGCAACTGGAAAATAATTGCAATACAGAAACCTACGGATTAGTCTTCTCATTAGTCTATTTTGTTAAAGTGGGTTGACTGATTTAGAGCATGAATCAGTTCTGCCGTACAAATTCCAGTCATAGCAGAATATCTATACAGTCACATATGCCTCTAAGCTAAATACTTTCTTTCTTACAGTTCTATAATCCTCAGTGACTCTAGAGGAAGAGAAAAGAATGAATTCCTTTGAATTTAGTGGGACTGTCTATGCATGAGTAAGAATTGCAGGACTAGGGGCCTGATTTCAAGCAAATAAAACATCACCAAATAATCACATAGCAAACAAAACTAAATTCCATTATATTTTAAAATCAATAAGAAGGAATGTCTTTAATTATAAGATTAAACATTTAGTTTTACTTTCTTTTTGCAATTGTTATACAGTCAATACACCCATTTAAGTACAGTCAGACCCCTAAGGTGTGATTCTGTGAATCGTTACCCCATCAGCAACAGACAACATTTGGCTTTAATCTGAGCAAGGTTATTAGTCTGCCTATAAACATTTTCAGATGCTCATTTCTAGAACTGCTGGAGCCCTGAGCATCCACGGCTGTCCATCAGTGCTCCCCCCATTGAGGTGGTATCTATGTAAGTGGTCCCTTCATTCAGGAACCATTCAGGATGCATTCCCCAGAGGAGATGCCATCTGGAGATACGTAGAATCCAACACAGTTTGGTCTGTTCTAGCTTTTGCAAAACCTTAGTTAGGAATCTTTCTTTTTTTTACACATTGAGTATTGAAAATAACACATGGTTTTATCTTATGCTTAAATACTGCTAGACTTGCTTTTCATTCCCAACACGGTTGCTTTTTGTACTATCACAAAATACAAGGCCTGAATTCCTGCCAAGCAATTACACAGTCCTGCTGTTATTTTTAATCCTAAAATGTAAATGAAAGTGTAAAGCAGGCATAGGTAATGCTAGATACAGCTACCAAAATGGAAGCAGGAAATAAGAAAGGGAAACGAGTCCTATCAAAACCACAACACATACTTCTCAAACAGCTCAATGTCTGAATAAGTGATCAAACTTCAGTGGTAAAAATGAATAACGTAATTTTTTTTAAAATTTAAAATTAAATACCTGGAGAATCCTGGATAAAGTATTCTGACAAGAATTAGCTGCACATTAATGAGATCTAGAAATGGATCACCAACTGAATATTAAGGCCTCTCAAGACCCTTTTGCTTTCACTGTTAATCCAAAACCTTTGTGGGAATTTGTTTTCTAATGGAGCACATCTAAATAGCCTGAAGCTTACTTGAACATTTTTAATACATACTGATGTAATAGGGCATATATTGCAGCACTGACACAGGCAAATGTAATTCAGGTGTGTAGAAAGAGATCAAATTCAGAGTAACAGGGTACATAAGTATATATGAACTAGAACAGTGTGACAGGAGTACCATTTATTTGCTTTTCCATGCTGTTTGGGCCATGCCTATTTTAGAACTAGTATGGGATGTGATTTGTAGTGGTGATACCACACTCTTCACTGAGGTACTCAAAGTGCTCTGTGGACATAAACTCGAGTCACATTTGTGAAGCAGAGGCTAAAGTAGGAAGTAGTGAAAGGCAAAGTCCTGTAGCTCCAGAAAAGGTGAAGAGAGGTGAGAGTACTGACTTTTGATGCAAAAAGAGAAACAGAAGTGATTTTTTTGCCTTTAGTAACACCCCTCTCCATTCAGAGCTCACGCACAAGGTAAGTTTACATCTTACTTGCTGTTGTTACTTGTAACCGTACCTTGTCTTATAAATGCTTTGAATTTATCTCTGAACATGGATCCTACTATTAAGAGAGCTTTATCCACTGTATACGGTTTGCCTGGTGATTTCTTTCCTGAGATAAAGACTTTATTGCAACAATCAAAACCGTCTCTTGAACCTTATTGGTCTAATGAGAGTATTAATACTCATGTTATTATAGCAACAAACCTTGCTGGCCTTATTGAGGATTTTTATCAAACAACAGTTGCCCTGAATATATCTCCAGCTAGGGCAAAGGAGTTAAATCCTTCAGGAACAGAAATTGCTCCAAAAGATGTTTTTGTTACAAAGGCAGAAGCAGAGGAATTTGAATAGGACAAATTATTTAATAAGTTTTAAAAATACAACAGTGGGACCCCGCGTATCTGGTACAAGGTCAAATTGCAATTCATTTAGCTGCATACGCTGGCATACAAAATCAATCTATTGAAAAGGGAAAGCAATTGCTTTGGTGGCATATAAACTGCCTAATTTGGGGCAAACATTCTGTCGCTGAATACATAGAGAGATTACAAACCTGAAAAATACAGAGGCAAAGATGCCCCAACCATTGAAGCAATCGCTCAACCAATTTGAGTGACACCGGCGTGCACAGGCGCATCTGGCCCGGCTAGAGGCCCTAGTTGATCTAGGAGATCCCATCTCCAACCTCAGCAACAAAAAGTTAAAACCACTGCAGAATATGAGAGGCACAGATCAAAATGCAGAGACAGACCCCGTCACGTGCAGGATCCCCGGTCCTGCGTTCTGAATCATCTACCTTGGGATCCTCCCACGCTGGGAGATAAAAGGCAGGGGAACATACACTCAGCATGTTAACGGAGTTGTATCAAATTTCTGCAGGGTCCTTTAACCCTGACTGGAAAATACCTGATTTATCAGACACACATATGTCTGAAAATATTCAACAGGAATTTCCATCAAGAAATTGGAAATGTCTAACCCCAGCCAGATTTTAGCCCAAGGGTATTTCCTATTATCCAGTCCATACCGGAGTGAAAGTAAACAAATACCCAGGCTTTGAACCCCACACTGGGGAATCAGCACCAGTTTCTGTAACGACACCAACAGTGTTGTATCCACGACCAGTGTTACCAGGACACTCAACGTGGTCGCCTGAACACTGGGAACATGGTATACGTCCAGGACTGACTTCCTGAGTGTTTGGAATGATTCCAAACAACAACATACAGTGGACTCGGATTTAAACAATTGGAAGCCTCCCCCATCTTCTTGACCAAAGAAGAGTTTTTGTATTTAAAGAAGATAGCAGAACAACTGGAATCTCAGCCTCTGACCATGAATCAAGCAAGTACAAAAACTGTCACACAAATACCCCAAAAGCCATCTATGGAGGATCAGAAATTATTAAAAGTGGCCTACAACTCCCTCTTCGCCGATGTGGAATCTCTTCCGGTGGTTGTTCCTCTGCCGAAGGGTGGAGGAGCAACCACCAAGAAAGGAAACACGTTGCGTACGCAAACTTTGCTATCAGCGGCACCTTGTTGGGAAAATAAAGAAAACGTCCACACTCTTCGAACAAGGACTGTGTGGCCTAATTGTGTTACTGGCAGGATTTTTCTTGTTGACAAAAATCCTGGAAACACTGGTCCACTCATGGTGGACTTCTCTCAGTTTTCCAGGGGGCCCACTTCTGTATCCTTTTCAAAATACTGGAGCCCAAACCTCGATGCACTTTGTTGGATCATGCCCAAGGACACACACAGGTTATCTTTGGACATGTCTCAGGCTTTTTATCACATTCCTTTTAATTGTGCTAGAGCTTCTAGGCTTGCTGTTTCTGATGGACAACTAGTCTGCTATTTCCAAAAAGCTGCAACGGGCATCGGTATCAGCCCTTTTCTCCTCCATCTCCTCTCAACAGCCATCGCAGCCAAAATCAGCCACCGCTACAATATTTGGGCTTTTGCTTATATGGATGACTTCCTCTTCTGTCACCCAGACAGTCATTACCTTAATGCAGTTGGCCACTCTGTGTGCAGTTTTTTACAGGAATTAGGGATCAGAATAAACTTTGACAAAACGACACTGTCACCTACAAGAGAGAGCATTTTAATCAGATACTTGATCAAGGATCGCACAATTGAGATTCCGAATGGACAATGGGAAAAATCAAGAGCTGCAATCAAGAAAATTAAACTTGGAGCATTTTATTATTTTAAAACCTTACAGTACCTTGTGGGACATTTGTTTTTTTTATAGCCTTTTACTAAAGCTTCTGTAGAATTGTTTAAGCTTTTGTACTCAGAGATCACTGAAAAATGAAACTTTGCATTTTCTCATACTTCTAAAATGTTGCTGTACAAACTCACAGTGGGGATGTGCAGGCTGGCACTGCGTCCTCCTTGTCAATTACCGATTCCAAAGTTAACAACCGATGCTACGTTGGAGAAGGGGGGCATATCCCATATCACCGGTGGGTGGTCAACATTCCAATTTAGCAAACAAAGGGCGATTCATGTTCAGGAACTGCTGATGTTGCTAATGGCTGTCTTAATGATAAAGCCCAAGGCCATCCTCTGTGACTCTTCATTTTTTGTTTGCCAGAGTTGTTACTCCACTCTGCCTTGGCATTTTGCAACGTATGCAAAGGGTCTTATCAAGAACGTACAGATATACTGTGTGCCTTCTAGATACAATCCCACTGATGGACCAACTTGTGGGAAACCTCCGGGTTGGTCTGCTGTTCCTTACAGCCCTCTCCTAAAGCCTTTAAAAACACTGAACAGGCTCCTGTAGCTCCAGAAGAAGGTGAAGAGAGGTGAGAGTGTACTGCCTTTTGATGCAAGAAGAACAGAAGTGATTTTTTTGCCTTTAGTAAAAGAGGAAAAAAGCAGTGGTTTTAGAACTCTTTTTTTTTTTTTCCCCCATTTTCACTCTTTCCGTGTTTCACAGATGGAAAAAGTGGAGCAGAAAATTGCTTTGCCCAAAGCCACACACTGGCAGTAATTGAACTGGTGGGCAGCATTGGTTTAAATAGAAAATGTGCAATACATTCATACTATTCAGGCTATTTAACCAACGTTTCTTTCTCTTGTCCACGTATACCATTTACTTTTCAACTGTAGTTGCAGAGCATTCTGGTAGCAGAATCTCTTAGGGATTCTCAAATTTTGAGTTGCCTTCAAAGAACTTCAATAAAATAAAAATGAATAGGAGATACCAAATTCACTAAATTCTTAAGAGCCTCTGATTTTGGGTGCTCTTTTCCCAAGAGATTAAGGAGGCAGGTCTGATTTCTGCTCTTGTTCAGCAATTGTAGCCCTGATTTCTAATAGAAGCAGATAGATGGTAGATCTCAGAGTGAGTCCAGCCTCACTGTGCTGTGCAGTACTTGAAATATAGTGACAGTCATTGTTTTGCTCAACATATGGTCTCAGGTAGTGACACACTGAAAAGAACCAAATACCCATTTATTAGATGAGAACTGAGACACAAAGAAGAAATTAAGTCAGTCACATAAGGGTTCTGAGGTAGACCTCAGGTAATGCCTGTGGATTTCTGGAGACCACTCTAGCCCTCCATGGCATAGTGCCACTTCAGCTTCAGAAGAGAAGCATAATGTGTTTGAAGGAGACCATATAGCAAAGTAGAGACTGTTAGAGACTACAAGCAAAAAATAATGGAAGCTTGAAAGATTCATGCCTCCTTCTCCAAAGAAGCTGTTTTAATATCAGAGGTGAGGTTCAGGTTCACCAGACCAAGCTGTTAAATCCAAGTAGATGCCTCAGACTGATGGAACAGACTTTGCCCTCAAGGAGAGGCTAAAAACAGTGGTTGCATTGCGTCACAATGAAGAAAGAAACTTTCATGCAGCTTCTGTGGTAAATGAGGTCAGACATCACAGCTGCATTGAAGGGCCTGGTGGAAAACACCACAAAGGCTGGCTAATATCCATCAGTCCATCAAGTAGGTGTCACTTCAACACAGGGAAGCAACTGTCTGCAGGAGCTATTTTGTGCAAAATCTTGTTATAGGCAAAAAGAAAACCACTCTGTGTAAAGTCACAAAATTTATTAGTAGTACAACTGGAACCGTATCACTTTAATAAAATAATTATTGTTAGTCCTGACCTAATTATTCCAGAAAAAGAAAGGAACTAAAAAGAAATAAATTGTGTAGGAAGTCTAAATAATAATACTATAGTTAAGCTTGTAGGACCTACCCCTTGTCCTGGTGTCATGTTTACCCTTCCAGTTCCCTGCAGAGAGATCACAGTAGATCATCAGCATCCTGACTCCTGTGCCAGTAGGAGCATGATGTTGGTGTTTCTGGTTTCTTCTTCTCTCCTTTTCTTTTGGAAATAGCTCTCACCTGGGACTATTTTAAGTGTTTTCTTATAAAGTGCTACACCTTGCTTTTTCTTCACTGATCTCCAACTACGTATTTTGTATTTTTTTATCTTAGGTACTTGTTCTTTCTTTTTTACCCCTAAAACTAGTTTTGCCCATCTCCAAGCCTGCGTGTCTTTAACTGGCCATTGTCACGTTGTTTATAACCTTGGGAGTCTCCAGTGGCAGCCTGTGACCCATCTCTTGTCATCCCGCACCTTTACTCCTCTACACCACAGCTGGTGTCTTCACTGCTCGAGGCTGCAGCTGTTCTAACTGCCCTTCATTTCCTACACTGCAACATTATGTTAGTCATACAGTATTCTATCCAGAGTAAGTACTTACCATTAATATCTATATAAAATGTTGCTATACCATCCAAAGCAAAAATAAAACAACTTAGCCATAGTCTCCTGCCTTTTGAAAAAGTATAGTTACAGCTAAATCAAGTAAAACCAAAGCTCCAAGAATAACAGTGAAAGTTCAGACAAAGCATGATATCACATGTGCTTCCATCCTGAGGTCTTGTAAATTCAGGACAAAGCCTGTGGAGTGTTACTAGCAATAGCAACACCGTTGCAGCATTGTCACAATATTACTGGGCTACATGCTGTTTATTACCTTCCAGTTCTGGATTAGTATTTGCATGTTGCGTACTGTGTGTAGCAGCAGAGGTAAATATTTCCAGAAAGATCATGGGAAGGAAGCAGGAATACTGCTGACTAGAACACAAGCAATTGCACCTGAACTTATTAGCTTTATGAGTACAGTTCATAGTCCACACACACTCAGTTTAGACACTCTGGGCGTGTATGCTGCAAATAAGGTTTCAAAAACCCAGTGTAACTATGACTGTGGCAGTTGAACTGGAGGCCACGCTACAATAGCATAATGATGAGTCCTGATATAGTTTATTTCAAGGAAGTGGGGAACAATAACCACCTTCCAATATTCTCTAAGTATAGAACAGGATAGTTATTTGAGCTTTTGTCTAATCATAGAATAGAACTATTTAAAGCACTGCCAGGTCATCTGCTTAAGGCATATATTCATGGCAGAAAGGAATGAGGTTTGCAAAAATAGTTTTAATCAATTTTTTTATCCATATAGTCCATCACATTATTCAGAAATGGCTTCTTTCAGTAAATGGATTGTGAATCAATAGCACGTATAAAGAAAGCACTACAATGGGTATAGCATTCAACAAACTGCCTGTTGTTGGAGAAGACAACATCAGAGATCAGTATTTCAAGATGGACACACACAGAGATCAGTAACAGGCAGATAATACACAATAACAGCACCTTTTGACAGAAACTCCAGAGTTCTGTCTTGTATGAAGAACAAAAGAAGTTTATGTAAGTTTGTGTTTTATAAGAGAGATCAGTACAAGATGAAGTTTGGTCTGAAGTCCGTTTTTCACTAAACATTTTCGAGTTCATCCCTCTTAGAACTTGCAGAGTTTATGAGATAATAAGCATGAATTGCCAGGCTGACAAAGATCTTTCTGAAGACAGGAAAAAAAAAAAAACATTTAAAACTGCAGACTGGACCTCAGAGGATCAATTCTGGAGAGATCCTGAATACCTGCAATTCCTGTAAGGCCAGTGAGAAGTGGTATTAATCAGCACTTTTTAGAACTTGGCCTCCAACAGAATGAAGAATAAGTTTTTTCAAGCACACAGCTCATAATGAATCTGTAATAGCTATTCATATCACAACATTCCTATTTAAATGTTGCTAGTAAGAACTTAGAACATGACTCATATTGTGCCTATCATAACTCTTAATTATTCATGAATAAGTAGGTCATTTGGGACCTAGCTAATAATTCCAGGCCATTTGTGTGAATAGCTGTTCTCAACTGCGAGAGTGCCACTTGCCAGAAATTAAACATCCTTGGGTATTTCATGATTATTAATGATGCATTATCTTCATCTGAAAAATCTCCTTGTTCTCTTATCAAACTATGAACTTCGTGTCTGTTAAAAAAATGTGATTCTTATGGCATAGTTTGAGCCTGCAGATTACATATCCAGTTATGTTTTCAAAAAAATAAAAATAAGGACAGAGTATTGGTGGTTGTTGACCTACAATTTAAGATTGTGCAAGCTGGAATGCTCGCTAACGATGAGGTTTTACAACTTTTCCAGAAGAACTTATTTAAATGGGAATTCTGGGTAATTACTGCAAACCATATAATTGCCCAATTTCACTTTGAACCTTTATAAATTACTGAGTTCAAAAACCAGGATGCTGCAGTGAAAAAGAAACTTGATTCACAGGATGAACGCACATGAATCCGTTTTGGATTTGTCAGGTTTTAATGTACCTGTTCTGTTCTTACTCTCTTACAAGACAGAATTTCCCATTGTGTCTCCTTCACACCACCTGATAATGTTTATGACAGTACTGCATGGCAGCGGGGCGCCAAATGTGCCAACACTGTATAGAAAAGAAATACAAGCTAGTCTCTGCTTCGTGGATTCAACAGACAAAAAGCTGGAAGGAAATAATAGCAACAGAGGGAACAGTGAGATGGCAGCATACATCCTACCATTTGTAGTTTTGTTTTCATTTGAATATTTCAGTTCTTTTCCTGGGGCTCTGTTATGAAACAACTGAGCGGACAAGACCAAGATAACAAGGACACAGACCAAGCTGTAGCAAGCAGCCTATCCAAACACATCAGATTTCAGCATGCAGACTTCAAGAAAGGATTTCAGTGGTACTGCCCCAACTGCAGTTTCTAGATGCACCACTTTTTTTTTCCCTGTACAGCCTATGTTCAGTCCTAGCACAACCTTAAGTGTCCCACCTCTACACACTCTGACTGAGGGGATGGACTTTCTTATTTAGTACCTACTCTCTAAGAGGCTAAAAATTCAATGGATTTGTGCTTTCAATATATTAACTAGAAAGCATTGCTATTTTATAGATAGAAAACAGAAAGAAAAAAAATGTCCAGCTCCGGAAATCTGGGAACAAATAAGTACATCTATGTTTTTGTTTTGTTTAGTCTATAAACTTCACTTCTCCAAGAGTGTACTTTACAACAGCTAATACATAGAATGCTTTCACTATTATTTCTAGTAAGAAATGGACGCATTACCCCATTTCTGTTAGTAAAGCCTTCCAAATTATACATGTTCAGTTATTTTGAGTACACTTCATAGAATCGTAGAATGCTTCGGGTTGGAAGGGACCTTTAAAGGTCATCTAGTCCAACCCCTTATTTCAGATGAGTACAGACATAGAACACATACTCATTATTGCAAAGTGATCTCAGGCGTCCTTTTATTTAATGGAATTGGCAACACCAGTACAGATGGGTGAAAGTTTTTCTTACACTGCGTCTCCCAAACCATTAGTGTATTAATGATTAGGAAAAAAAAAAAACAAAAAAAGGAAACCGTCACAAGCCAGCACTGTATCCAGGATATGGATCTATATTTTTTTTTTTTTCAGAATTCAATCAGATGAGTGTAAGGTCCATTTGTATCCAGTTTTAACACCTGCCTGTTCCCGTACGTGCCGTGCTTGACGAGAACCCCTCCTTCCATGCATTTGGCATTGGCAGACAGTTCTTTTTCACACAAAGTCACAAACTGAGAATAAAGTTCCAGCCCTTTTTCTTTCTCAATGTTTGCATGGTACTGCATCTTTCTTCCCTTCAGTTTACCACCTAAGGTAGCTTGTGGTATGATCAGCACATCTCCTGGCAGATCAAGAACAGAGACATACTCGCCGCTTTCATTTTCACTTAATTTCACATTCAACACCATATTGACTGTAAAGAAAAATAAAATAAGAGTTAGTGTAACTGAAGTAAATTACATAGGACCTAATGTAACATCATCAAGATTCAACAAACACTTGGATGACAAGCTATTCAAGTAAAAGAAACTGCTTATTAATGAAATGGAACATGGACAACCATTAAATACTATTAACCAGCTAAGATGTCTGAGTATCGTGAAGAATGTGCAGGATATTTATATTAATGTAGTATGCCTAAAGAGTTCTTGGGGGGGGAAGGGATTGTCTGTCTCAAATCCTAGTTGGACACCCCTAAGGAACCCAGGATCCAATCAGGGATCGTAACTTAATCACCTGACACTCAAATAGGCAACATTTGAGCCCCACTACACATTGTAGCAGACTTTCTTTAATGCACTTTGGCAAAGTTTCTTCCCTGACTGACTTTTCATTCTGGTTATAGTAGTTCACAGCAGGACCCAGCACTGATCTGGGCTGAAGCCACAGCTCAGCAGCACTTTGGTCTCAAGTGGAGTGAGTACCCTTCAACACCTCTGAGATGTGCAGGTGCTGGCTTGTCTTTTGAGAGAGGAAATGGGCAGGAAGGTCAGAGATGCAATTTGGCCCATAAGCCAGAATATATAAATCTGCAAATAAAATTGATGCATTTACTAATATTATATTTTCCAGCGTTTCTATGACAAATCAAATCATTCCACCCAAACTTCCTCCAGCTCTGTAAAAGCTGTGAGGAAACTAGTCATGCCTCCAAATCCATAAAAGTGTAATGTTGTTTGAAGCAAGAAGAGCTCAGTGGTCATGCACATTAAAACAGTTTCAAAATATATTTAGGAAAAGATAGTCTGTAAGACAGACACTTAAGGACAATGGTCACAAAAGAATCTCCTAATAGAAAACAGACCTTTTTCTGTCCAGTTTCATCTGCCACACAGCTGAAAAGGTCATTATTCTCAAGTAACACTCTCATGAAACTGTCACAAGCACAAAATCAATTTTCGTATCATAATTTTAGATACACCCAAAGATTTCAACTTAGTTTAGCATCACGGAAAGACTGTTCCCTCCAAGACCAACAGAGAACCCCCCAGGAGCTGCTTTCAGCATTTTCAATTGCATCTGTGCTTGTGCACTGCCAGGTCTTTTCTGCTGGTGCCAGCAAGGAGCCTGAAACAGGCTATTGTTACAAGACCTTACGCAAAACCACTAAGAGCAGCCAGCCACAGAAAATAAAAGGGGCACTTTTATCTGAAATAGGAATACACGGCCTCATGGAATTTCCCAGGTGATCCAGTGCTACTGATGGAGGACAGGAGGGAGAAGAAATGACATAAAAGTAAAATAAGAAAACAAAACACACACACAAAAAAACAACAACAAAACCCTCAAACCAAAACAAGTCTGTGAAGACAGAAATCACTACCCTTTGACCTTATCCACTGCAACTTCTCTGCTTTGATGTAAATGTTAAAGTATATGTGGAGAAGAGGGAAAGAACTGCAGATACTGCTGCTGTCACTCCTAAAGCAGAAAACTGCACTTGAAATGCTAGCAGCAGGTCATTGCAATGAGATGGGAAGTTGGTTATCCACCCAACTCCCTCTGCTGGCTGTACTTTTAAACATCCTGCACACGCAGCGAGACCAGAGTTAATACTCCTCGGATCACGCCAGAAATTATTTGAAAACAATCTTCTCCAAGTTCAGCCATGTCCTGGACTGAACCTGTTGTCTGATACGTGTAGTATGTCAAAGAGGAGGTGCACCGCTTTCTATGTTTGCTACCAAGTTATCATCATGGGAACTGATTTTCTAATATCATGAGCAGACTGACAGAGTAAGAGGTATGGACAACTGTCAAAAGAAACAAGATCGACCAAGCTGTTCTTTCAGCCAGAAGACTGATTTGGAATGATGCTGTCTGGAGGCTTTTTGACTTCTTGTCCAAATCTTGCTGCTTTCTTTGCTTCTGCTGCTTTTCTTTTTTTTTTTTTTTTCCAAACACTACAAGAAATTATAAGGATTATATCATACCAATTTTTGGAACAAGATCCTCATCAGCACCTTTGAAGAAGCATATGTAGATAACAAGCCCTCTATGGATCTATGAAAGATTACAGAAAACTGTGTCAGTGTTTCTCATTGTCCACCATGCACACTTATCTGGTATCAAAAATTACAAAACTACGCAACAAAAAAAGCTTCCAGGACTTGTAGTTATTTAGTATAGCTTCAGACATCAGATTTACACTCCACACTGTGGAAGCTGCTGAGACACACACTGGCTATCTGCACATGGCTTCTACATACAATTAAGCCAAGTTATTAGCTCCACATGAAGCCAAATTTAATTGGAATGTACAATAACAGTATTAATACAAAAAAAAGGTGATAGGATGAATTAATGTGTTTAAAGCTTTTTTTCCTATCAAACATACAGAAATAACAATTATGGGTGTGAATTATTAAATTATTTCCAATTATGAAACATAACAAACACCACAGGACTTGTCAGTGAACTAAATTATATTTTGATGTTAAAAGTAATCCAGGATAGAATCATTCTGAAAAAAACACAGGGTCTGTTAATTAAAGATTTAAATATGATTTCCAATTTAAATACAGTTTCACTGAAATCGTTTTGGTGAAATGGGACCTCTCCCCTGATTTGTATAGAGTAAAGGACATGCCACTTCTTTAGCATTCAGAAAAACTACTTGTAAGTACTATCTATTTGAGGGAAGAATTAGGTCTGTACTCAGAAGAAAGCACAAGGAAATTGTGTAGCCTTTCTGCTCTCTTGGCTAGTTCACAAGGAATGCGTGTGCAATAATCTGTGCTTTATTAAGATAAACTGACAGGCTCTGCAGCCAACAGCAATTCTGTCTTATGTGCACATAGACCTGAATGGCTTCATTTCTGCAGGAAAAAAAAGAGACATACAGTACCCACGGGCACACTGTACCTGAAAAACCCGAGCACTGTTTGTCAAAAATCAGTATCTTTATAATTTTGTTAGAAGAAAAATAAATGTCATCTTATGAAATACCACCTAAGAGATGCTAGATAGACTGGGGTGGGAAGGTGTCAACATTATGAAAGCAAAATGATAAGAAATGTGAATAGTTTCTTAAGAATACTTTTATTTTATTTTATTATTTTATTTTTTCCTCACTCTTCTTTATTTTTCCTTTACCCTTTTCTTTAAAAGATAAAAGATTTTGGTGGAGAAAGCTTAGCTATACACATGAGAATTTATCCCTTTGTTTTTTGCAGACATTACACAAAATGCTCAAGGCAATGACTGAAAGAGCTCTATGCCTTCTCAACTGGTTTCTGAGTGACTAACTTCTGGGAAAAAAAGAAGGCTCTTTGTAGCCAAAATGTCACATGTTAAGAACTTTCAAAAGCTATAAATAGCTCCTTTCAAAACTCATTTTGACTACTGCACAATATTATACAGGTTCCCAAGTGACTGCCATATTTCATAAACAATGTAAGAACTTTGATGGCCTGAACCTTAAATGACGTTTCAAACCATCTGCTCAAATAAGGGAGAGAAAGGCAGACTGCCAGAAGCTGGATATCCTTACATGTTTAGCTAATTATTTGTTCCAGAAACAGAACAGCAGCAGTATATTAATAAAGAATAACAACACACATATACCTACTAATAAAAATGTTTAGGATAAAATAGGCCAAATGCTTTTATGTTGTACTGCATTAGAAAGAAGTGACTCTGTGATACAGCAAATATGACAGAAAATCATTTTAACTCGAAGACTTGTGCCTGTTTTTTTTGCACAGTCTCGTGTGGAAGTAACAATATTCTGCAAGCAGCTCATTGAAAAGACAAGAAGGTAAATAAAGAGACATCTGCAAATCCTAAGGCCAGACAGCTAAAGATTATGTAAAAACATTTGTTATTTTTCCTGTCTCTCTCTCATGATTTGATGGCTGTTTTTGAATATACTGTTTATCCCAAGTTGAGATACACATATTGAAGGAAATGGGAGGGACAGAAGGTTAAATGGGAAAAAAATAATAATTCAGAGGTAAATTATAGCTGCTAGAGGATGCTTCTATTTATATTGCATGTTTATGACCTTCTAGAATATGTTTCAGCCATGTTATAGTTGAAAACTATTCAACTATTTCTAACTACGGCAGAAAACTGTCCTTGAACACTATTTTCAACACACACGCAACCATGTTTCAACCTCCTGTTAAGTCTTTCTTTTTTGTTCTTTAGTTTTCTTAGTTGAATAGAAGATCTAAAATTGAATGCAATTTCAAGAGTTAACCTAATAATGCATGTCAGTCCTCTGCTCTTAGATCCATTTCAGTCCTCCCAAGACTTGCGCTTGTTTCCAGTGGCAGCAGCAGGAACGTGTAAACCTTTTGAACCAAAGCAAAAACATCCCCATTGCTGAAGGTCCTCTATAACCTAGCAAAGTCCAGCTGACTGCTCTTCAGAGCTATATTTAACACAGGAAAAACCAAGCAAAATCCAAAGGCACAAATTCAACATGCCGACGTGCACACAGACACTGCAAGGAACTTACATAGTGACAAGCAGGAGCTTGGGCAGGGAAACTGCTCTGCGTGGATTGGCTGCTACCAGTAAAATGCCTACATAAATAAATCAGCAAAGCAAGTTACTTTGCAACACTGGCATTTATTATACAACTGTCCTAAGTAATGATCAGACCAGCCAACCTGCATGTGAAGTGCTGAAGTACCCAGCCCTAAGGCCATCCAGCCAGCCCTAGCAACGCTGCCTCCAAGCACCCTTTTTAACAGTTTGGCAGGAAAAACGAACTCCTTCCTTACCCTCCTTACTAAATATACACACTTTCAGGATTTTATTAGCAAAACCCAAACGTATTCTGCAGAATGTTATCTCAACTCTACCTTTTTTTTCTCCCCTTCAGGAGAATGTAATGTAACTAATAATGAAAACAGAGACACTTGGTGATCCTTAAGAATCCATTTTGTGAAACTAACTTAGCTAAATTATTCATTGACATTTCAAATTCAGATTTGCTATCTCCTGAGATTTATTCGTATTTCTCACATTCAGCTGCAGCAAAGACAGATTATATGATCTACCACAGGTCACAGAGTAAGTCCGTGCCTGGCACTTTGCACCTCTTTTTGCTATCTTAACCAGGAAACAGGTCAAGGGAGAGAAGACAAGGCAGAGACAGCTTTCACCCATGCAGTGTAGGCTCTTGCACTTCTTAGCTGAATACTCATTTTGCATTTCTTTTATCCCACAGTTGTGAAATACACCCTCACCTTATGTCTCCCCTGCCTTTAAAATAATTCATTTTTTTCTTCTTAAGTATTTTGCTGTATACATAAATCTTTTATGGATGCTATCTAACCGATATTTCTTCATAAATAAGACACCTCATCCCCAGTAATCCTCAACAGGCCACAAAAACTCAATCATGAAAACACAATGAAGCCAGTGATTCATGCACAGACATAAAGTACACTTCTAACCTTTTTTTCCAAATAAAGAACATCTGCTCTGAAGTTCCGGAAGCACCTACAGGGGTCTCTTAAGGCTCAGAAGCTATTCAAAGGCACCTCCATAAAGTGCTATTTATAGTACACTAGAAATTTCTCAAGGTGAGAACCTACTTCTAAGTTGTTATAGATGATCAGCAACGTGCTGGTTTGCATGAATAATAGTTTATGAGGTCTGTATATTTTAATTTGGCATTGTCATGCATATATAGGGAGGAGCATTACCCTATCAGCAAATGTCAGCAGCACAGATTCCTTCTAAAGAAGTCATACTAAAGAAACTATGAACTTCCCATAGTTTTTTGTTTGGTTTTGTTTGTTTATTTCTGCACAGTGACTAGTTCTTCTTAAAACTGATTTCTCTTAAAAAGCCCCAGGTACCTAGGAAAGATTTCTAAGTACCCATGACAAATATTAGTAAGGTTCATGAAAAATACCTGCTGCTGAGACCACCCAAATCTCTTGAATCTCTTGCAGATTCCTTTTGTGCTCGACATAGGGTATTTCTCCTATAGCTCATTTATACTGTGTTGAGCAACTTCCACTATAATTAACCTTACAATGAGAGGCTAATATGCAATATACACAGATGCACTTCAGCTAAAGTGTCTGTGAGATGACACATATTTCCTCTGAGTAAAACATTCTGGTTTCCCAGATCACGCTGCAGAAACCAGGTGTTATGATTCCACCCACCTCTTCTGAACGAGGGGAGAAATGTTTGAGGAACAATGGGAAAGTTAAACAGTGCAAACACCTAGGGACAGATATTAGCAAAAAAAAAAACCCCTCTCTTCAGATTAGTGGAATGAATTCATAAGCCCTTTAAACATGCTAGGATTTTTAGTTTTAAAAAAGTTATGTGACTATATTTAGCCCCTTTCACTGTAATAGTCTTTAAGAAGGATAAAAGACAAAACCAAAAATAACCCCAAGGGCTAAATAGTTGATAGCTGTATAGATGAGAGTTATTCTGGTGTAGGTAACCCATTTACAGTGACAACTACAGCAGGACAGCGCATCCCAAAGGGCAGCCTTCATGCACTAGTAGATGGCCCTGAGCCATTCAGCTGCCTACATCTCCCAACAGAAGACTGTCGAAGGAAAAGGGAGAAATGACAATGTTTCCCTCAAGCTGTGTGCTGGTTTACACCCTACATTTAATTTTTCATTAGTGATCTGGAAAAAAAATCAGAACTGCTGCTGCCATAGTCCCATTGCTCTACCTGGCCTTTCTTCTCCACGTGTAGCCTGTCACATGGTTAACAAAGAACACAGCTGAGCCCCTCAGCCAAGTTTGCAGCACCTGTATAAAAGAGTATTTAAGAAAAGGCAGCTAACCCCTAAAAGAGAGAGCAAGCATCAAGGTTAGAGGGGTGGTTTGTGGGGGAGCAGCCATGCTCCTGAAGAGATTGCTGCCTGGGGCAGGCCCATGCTGGGGCTGAGAAGGAATGAGAAAGAGCAGCAGAGAAACTGCCACGCAGTGACCCCAACCTCTTGTGCTGGTCCTTGGCCCATGGAAGGGCCCGAGTGTAACCTTTGCTGGTAAGGAGATGGCTCTGGAGTGGAAATGAGGAATGGGGTAGGAGAAGGGTCTAAAATGAAACTTATGTTTGGGAAAGGAGGAGAGGCGTTTTCCTCAAATGTTGAAATATTTTTTGTTTGGCTTTGATAGTCTAATTAAATACCCCATTTAAATATTGTTAACTAGCAATAGATTCACTTAAATTCCCTGAGCCAAGTCCGTTTTGCTTGTGAGGGTAACTGGTGAGAAATTTCCCTGGCTTTACTCTGACCCATTTCTGATTCTTTTTGTTCCTCCTCGCCCCTCTGGCCCAGCGCTGAGAAGCGGCCGAAGGGGCGCTGGGCGGCTGGCAGGGCCAGCTCCGCACCCGGGGGTGGCTTCCAAGGCAGCGAGCTCTGCAGCGCCGGCCCGAGCAGAAGCAGCCTGCGGGGTGTAAAGACG